>PITA01005162.1:0-113978 GCA_004023965.1 Spilogale gracilis | reverse complement strand
TTAGAAGTTTAGGGCTGATGGAATATCCTTTGTACATGAAAATGTCAGAGAATCTTCTAATGGTCGGACTGAACTTTGATACCCAGTACACAATGTCTCTGAGACAAAAAGATGCACTCTAATTCAGGAATAATGTCTATAATTCGAGGCCCAAATTTAACATTATAGAATTCCAAGTATGATAAATTTTAGGTGTAATCTAACCCAACCTGTTCATCTCCTTTTTGAAGAAACTGACATCTAGAATGGGCTACTGATTGACCTGCAGCCAACAATCAAGTTATTAGAAGCCAATGTCTGGATGGCTTCTTTGCCAAAAACTATACTTTTATAATGGAAACAGTCCTGGAGGAGAGAAGACCTGAGAGCCAGTAGGTATTGAATGTGTTTATGAATTAATCAAGCAGTGAAGGTGTATCTTTTCCAGGGGCTGAGCTCTAAATTCAGTGAATGAGGCTGAAGTTAAGTAATATCAAAATTAGTCTGAAAAGTCTTTTTCTGGGGCACTTGGGTGGCTCAGTTGTTAAGTGTCTGCCTTTGAGTCAGGTCATGATCCTGGAGTCCCTGGATCAAGTCCCACACCAGGCTCCCTGCTCAGCGAGAGGTCTGCTTCTACCTCTCTCACTCCACTTGCTTGCGTTCCCTCTCTAGCTGTATTTCTCTCTGTAAAATAAATATATAAAATCTTTAAAAGAGAAAAAAATCTTTTTCCATCGTCTGAAATGTTAGTATGCATGAATAAATCCAATTTTGCCAGCTTTTCCTCCAGTATTGGAACAGATCACTATTTCTTTGGGAAATATAGATGAAATAATTGAATAGGGTTTAAGTACTACTTTACACAAAAAAATGCAAGGCTTTTGAAGTTTGCTTATTGGTTATTAATAACTAAGTTAAGTTAAATGTACATGTGGTGGGTTTCTTTAATAATACTTTTGTGTGATCTTACGAAAGTAAACTAACAATGTTTAATTCCTTTTTTTTTAACTAACTTCAGTGAAAAAAAATAAACTGGTCTTTAAGCTTCCTTTCAACAGTATAAAGTTATTATGTTAAAAATATAATGATATCCAGATATTAATCAAAATGGTAGAGATTTTGGAGTGCCTAAAACTTATGGTCTGTGATCCTCATCATTTCTTTTTTTTTTTTTCTAAAGATTTTATTTATTTGACAGAGAGAAACACAGCCAGAGAGGGAACACAAGCAGAGTGAGTGAGAGAGGGAGAAGCAGGCTTCCTGCCGAGCAGGGGGCCCGATGTGGGACTCGATCCCAGGTCTCCGGGATCATGACCCGAGCCAAAGGCAGTCGCTTACCCAACTGAGCCACCCAGGCGCCCCATGATCCTCACCATTTCTTTATATCCTATTAGATCGAGCACAGAATCTATGCATGGAACTTTCTTAACAATTATTGGCATATGCTTAAGTATAACACTGATACAATTATTGAGTTGTGGTTGTGAAGGTGATTTAAACTCTTTTATTAATATTACTATATTTAAATATTTATTTAAATACTTTTCACTGAATTTATACTTCTATTTAAACCCCTTCCCTATAGTCAGTGAAATCTAATCTTATTTAAAGGATCTTAATAGGGTGCCTGGGTGTCTCAGAAGGTTAAGCCTCTGCCTTTGACTCAGATCACGATCTCTGGGTCCCGGGATCGAGTCCCACATAGGGCTCTCTGCTCGGCGGGGAGCCTGCTTCCCCCTCTTTCTTTGCCTGCTTCCCTGCCTATTTGTGATCTCTCTCTCTCTCTCTGTCAAATGAATACATAAAATATTTTAAAAAAAGAAAAATAAGGATCTTAATAAACACAGTACATATACACATACAAATACACTTTTTCTTTTTAAGATTTCATGTATTTATTTCAGACAGAGTGAGCAAGAGCATGGGCGGGAGAGAGAAGCAGACTCCTGGTTGAGCAGGGAGCCTGATGTGGTGCTCAATCTCAGGACCCTGGGATCATGACCTGAGCCGAAGGCACTTAACCAACTGAGCTACCCAGGTGCCCCATGTGTTTATACATACATATAGATAAGTATATAGGAATATAACAAATCTCCACCAGATTGTTTCTTTTTATATCATAAGCAAAAGATTAGGTGGTCCCAAGTCCATTGGACCATGGATGTGATATAATTATAAAAAGGATAGAAGGCGAAGGGTGGAAAATAAAAAGGGCAACTACATGACCTCCAACAATGTCCATTACAATAGAGAAATGCAGTTGTTCTGTGAATTCTTGCAGTTTACTGTTAATGCCCCAAAACAAAGCAAGCAGAAAACAACAACACCACAAACAAACAAAAATAAATAAAAGTAAAAACAATAAGAAACCTGGTCTTATCTTTTCAGAGTATTGAGAAAAAAAATACTCTGCTTTTCTTTATATTAAAATATAAATTTGCTGCAAACCATATCATTTTTGTAGCTACCCAATGTCAGTGATAAAGAACAAGCATTAAGCAGAGTGTGGCACATAGAACACTGAGGGCTGAGGTCACTGTCATCGTGCTCAGGAAAAGGCTCCAGACCTCCATTGTTACAGTCAATTACCCACTGTTCTGTGTTGTTACAGAAAAAGACTTGATTTTCCTGTCCATGGCAAACAAGAATGTTGTAGTCTCCTTGGCCTTGACCTGGATTTAAAGGCTTCTAGGGTTGTGTTGAGTATTCAGAATGTTTAAAAGCCTTGCACTCTAGCAGCCAAATCACCAAGTAGAAAAACAAGATAATGTTAGTGTTTTTCCCAACAGCTAAAGACAGAGCTGCTGACGTCCAGAGAGTTGCTTTCATTAAGTTACCTCCCCTCCGTGAAATTCAATTTGAGAACAATTCATCCACTTTCCTAGTATCAAACCTTCTTTACTGAGGACTTACTAAATGGGGCCTGATAAAAACTGCACCGGAGGGATTCCCTTATTGCAGACCAGTTTGTTCCTTTAATGAGGCTGAGCAAATCTTGGTGCTCATTTAGCAAATTCACATCCTGCATAGCGGTATTTTTACAGTATTATTGGCCCCAGGAGGTACTGCTGGGTCCTCCATAGATCATACTCCTTGCTCCTGTTTTCAGAATTATTCCTCTTTTCCTCTCAGGTTTGTAGAGTCCATAGTGCATTCATCAGAGTTTAGCTGGTGCCATATGTTTAGATGGAGAGGTGCGACACACTCCCATGTATTAGACACGAGCAGCAGATCCATGTGCCAGAATCACATTCTGCTCCTCTATGGAGGCCTGGCTTCATTTGAATAAGGAGTCAGTGCCTCTTCCCGCAGGCTCTCTTTATTGTGACATCTATGCGAACTGAATTTTCATGTTTTTTTTTTTTTGACCTATTTTTGATCCAGAAATCAGAAAATAAATAACACACTAAACACACATACCTAAAAGAGTGAAGAGAACAGAAAGATATCAGTTCAGGAGAGAAGGGAGGGGTTCCTTATAGCACTATCTACTCTTAAAAGACAGATATTAATCTGAGTCAATAGATTACTAACTGCCTAGGAGATCCTAGTAGCTAATAAACCTTCAATAAATGTTAAATTTGAATCATTTGAACAGGATATTGGCAAATGTTTCTGGAATGATAAATTCTTTTATTAATACTAGTATAAAGAACTAAGTTAATGGTATTCCTAAATATTGTAACAGATTACAATAATTGAAAGTGATATTTTAAACCTTTTTTCATTTCCTCATGAATGTCTGTCAAATCAATAAATTCTATTTTAAAATAATCTTTTAAAAGAATTTTCTATTCATTTGAGTGTGCCAATAGTATTAAAAAATACAACTACAATTTAGAATATCTTTTTATATAATGAAAGGTATAAAGTCAAGAACAAGGGCAAATTACAAATGACATTAAATAGAATAAAAAAGAAATAATGGCAAATGAAATTATATTGGCCTTGGATTAATGTTTAACAAGAGGAAATTAATTTTATTTCTCAAATACAGTTGTAGTTCTATTTAAATCTTGTGCGATGATCAAAAAGTGGTTCCAGTATGACTGGAACATAGAAAGTGAAAAAACAGAATTGCATTACATTGAGTTTGAAAGGCATAGATTAAGTAAGTGGGGCCATGTAAATTAAGCTGACATTTTTAGAACGTATCTCGAGGACAATGGGAAGACGTTGGAACATTTGACATGATCAGATTTGCATTTTCAGTAGGTTTATTTTCAACAGTTTGAAGAATGGATTGGAAGAAGGCAATGCTGGAGGCAATCATTTCAAAATCAGATCCTGTTTGCCCAGTAATCTGTCCTTAGCATAGACTGAGGTGTGTTGGAAGATCTGAACAGACTTGATAAATACTGTTGAAAGAAAACTTCACAGATACATAATTTTCAGACCTAGTTGGCTTTATTTAATAACTAACGAACTGGGAACTTTGAAGTGTTATAGGAAGAAAGAGGATTTTATAGACCAAAATGAATAGGAGCAAGGAAGCTATGCTGGGTAAACACTCATTATAATGGAGTTACTTCCCTTATATGGGGCAGAGAGAAGTTTTGGAATTAGCTTATGAAAAACTAAAGCTGAGCAGGTGCATTTTTGGGGGTAAAGATTTTCTTTATTAGAGAAAGAGAGTATGAGCAGAGGGAGAGTGAGAAGCAAACCTTGTTGAGCAGGGAGACCTGGGCAGGGCTGGAGGATCAGGACCTGAGTCCAAGGTAGCTGCTTAAGTGACTGAGCCACCCAGGAGCCTCTAAGCAGGCATATTTTGATGGTCTGACTGTAGGTTTTGATTTCCTAATCTCGAAGCATTTACAGGCTTAGGTTTGGTTTACTTACATAGGCTGCTAGGGCTTTAGAACCACCTGAGTCTTTTGGCTTCCTTGTTTAATTAATTTAACAGTGCTTAGAAAAATTTGCTAATTGTTGGATATAAGTAAGTGAGAAAGAGTATCCAGAATCACTCTCAGGCTTCTGGTTTGTTGACTTGGGTAGACTGATAATCTGACTTCCTAAGACAGCAGACAATGACAGATGAAGTTTTTATACATATTAATGAAAAGTTGAGTTTTACACATGTTCTGTTTGAAGTCATTTAAAATAAAAGAGTTAATTAAGCAGTTGATATAAAATTATAGAACCCTGGAGATAAATATAAGGTAAAGATATGAATTTGGAAGGCAGATATGAAATAATACGAAGGCCATAGATGACATCTCCTGGGAGAAAGGGCAGCTTGATAAGAAATATAAGAAAGAATCTCAAAGATTTCTTCCATTTAATATTATATAAACCATGTTTTCCCTTTGGGAAGAAATGATTATGAAGCAGTGGAAAAATCTCTAGAACAGAAAAGAGCATTCCAGAATCTTTCTTTATTGTTATTAACCTTCACAGAAACTTGGCTAATTTGTTAGTTACTCTGGGTGTTTATTTCATTTTTGTAAATAGAAAATTAAACTACATTAGGATGTTTTCTTACTAGAATTTATTTATTATCAGTTTATCCAAAATAAAAATTAAATTTTAGCTCCTTACCATATTCAGCCAAATAATCATTAAGAACAAACTATGAGTAGAGATTTAAAAAAAAAAAAAAGAAAAGAATAAACCATTATTATGGGTTTGGAAAGTTAATTAGAGTACAAATTAGTAATAGTTCCTATAATGATGGCCAAATGTTGAATTGTTACCAGAAGTCAAGGAAGCCTATTCTAATTTGAGTTTCCCAGGTTCCTGGGGTTAAATTGTCAGACTTAACAAAGAAATGTAGTATCCGCGTGCAGGATATAATCAACCTACCAAGGCAGACCAACTCCAGCGACCTGCAGACTAAAGCATAAAAACATGGCAATTTCATGTAGGACAACTCTGGACCAATAAGGATTATGTTTGGCATACTGCATTGAGAGCATTTGATAAAATAGGTAGATTTAAATCTTTAATGATGACTGAGGGAATTAGAGTTACTTCAAGATTCCCAGACTCACACACATTTAGATTAGATAGCTTAAAATCTCTGATGACTGATAGTCCTTATCAAAAATATTTGATTTTAATATAAAAACTTTTTTGGAATTTCTTTGTATGTTAATGTAGAAAAAAATATTTAACCTTTCTAAATTTCCTCCGAGTCCAGTGAAAAAGCACATCATCTATGCCTAATTTGGGGCTATTTACATATTTGAATGCCTTCCTGTAAACAATTCCATAAACAATAGGAAAAATATACAAGCCAGAATTGTGGACCTTTGTATAAATGATTCTTTGAAGCAGCACCTGCCCTTCTGGTAAGGAATTTTGGCTTTTTTTCTTTTAATAGCTCACAAGTATTTTTTTATAAATTCATTCAACAGATATATACTGAAGGCCAACTGTATGTGGGGCATAATATTAGGCAGTCAGAATAGCAAGGAAAAGACATTTTTACATACTTTATGAAGTTTATGAAATTAAGGTTAAGATATTCCTATTATAACACATTGAAAGAAAATACGAAGACTCCATGTTCCAGCCATGCTAGAATCATTATTATTGAACTAACTCATATGCCATTAATAACTAAAAAAACTATACAACATTTTCAGGCATTGGACAACAAGCAGAATATTATTATGATGCCTGGAAGTAGGAAAACAAAGACTGTGATATCTACAGTCACACTGGGTTACTGCCTAGAAGCACTTCTCAGACTACCATAAAGGGAAAGAAATCTCAAGTAGAATATATTAGCCATGCTTACAGAAATTGGAGGTTAGAGAAGCAGACAAGGCTAGAATTCACAGACCTAAGTACTGGAAAAGATGGAGCTAAATAGAGAAAAAGCTTCAGAAATCTTACAGTAGTCCCCTTGAGTGATATACCCAGAAAGGTGCAGAAGTGGGGAGGGGGTCTAAAGTTAAGATATTCCCAGAACGCACAAAGAGTTGGGAAAATGTTTGACTTACATTTAGCCAGGATAGCAAAATCTTGCTGATCAAGTAGAACTATTAGGAGAGATCTCCAAAGACCTTTAAAAAGAGCAGTTCATACCTAGACTAAATGCTACTTAATACCACTATAACTAGGCGTGGTAATAAATCTTGAAAGGATCATGTTGATCAACAAGGAACATAAAGGCCTTATAAAAACAGCTTCACCTCTTTATAAAAGCAAACACAGAAGCTCAAACACAACAATGTAACATCCACAATACCTTTTCCCCCCAAAGAAATTAAGTGGCAAAAGAAGGAGCAGCAAATTGTAACCATAACTGAAAGAAAAATCTATTGATTGAAACAGACCCAGACATGACAAAGATGGTGAAACCTTTAAAAAAGCTTTAAGAAAATCTATCATAAATATAAATATGATCAAAGATTTAAACAAAAATATGCACATGGGAAGAGAAATATAAAATATGAAAAAGAATCAAATGAAGATTTTAGAGAGAAAAAAATCAAATCTGAAATGAAAAATCTGGAAAGGATCAATGGAAGGTTGAAATATATTCCAAGTGAAGCATGGAGAGAAACATATTGAAACATAATGAATATCCCAGTGCATGTGTGGTACAAAAGGATGGAGTCTGACCTGCAGGTAGCTGGAGTCCCAGAAGGAGAGAAGATTGAGGGAGAACATAAAAAAATATTGGAAGAAATAATGGCAGAAAGTTTTCCAGTTTGATATCAAGTATAAACTTAGTCAAAAAATTTTAATCAATACCAAGCAGGGTACACGCAAATAGAACACACTCAAAATATCAAAATCAAATTGAGGAAAATCATTGTTAAAAATAAAATCTTCAAAATGGTGTGGGGGGAGATACATTACATAAAGAGCAACTTTTATCAGAAGCTATATAAAACAGACAAATAAAATTTCTTTAAGTTGCTAAAAAGATATTTGTTACTTATGATTTTGATTTTAAATTGAACAAATGATTGCCAACACCAATTTTTTCAAGTTTCCCCTCTATATTTTCTTCTAGTATTTTTAGTGTTATATCTCATGTACATCTTTCATTCATTTTGAGTTGACATTTTTATATGGTACAAGAGTCCAATTTTACTCTTTTGTCATGTGGCTACCCAGTTTTCGCAGTATCAATTATTGAAGAGACCATCCTTTCCCCATGTATATTCTTGATATCCTTTTCAAAATTACTTCACTGCCTGTGCATGGTTTTGTGACCTTATATGTAGAAGTCAAATGAATGATAACACATAAGATGGGAGAGTAGAAATAAAGGTCTACTGTGAAATTTCTGTATTAAACATGAAGGAATGTAATATTATTTAAATATAGAATCTGGTAAGATGAAGATGTTCATATTAAACCCTAGATCTACAACTGAAATGTAAAACAAAGAGAAAGCTATAACAATAAATTGTGAAAATAATATGGAACATCAAAAAATTAATTTATTTTGGGGCACCTGATGGCACAATCAGTTAAAGTACCCACGTCTTGGTTTCTACTCAGATCACAATCTTGGGGTCATGGGATCAGACCCATGACTGGCTACACACTTACCACAGGGTCTGCTTGTCCCTCTCCTTCTGCTCTTCTCCAAACTTGCATGACCATTCTCTCTCTCTCTTTTCAAATACATAAATAAATAAAATATTTTTAAAATATTAATTTATTTTAAAATGTATTATGAGGAAAGAAAGACCAAAGATTATATAAGATGAATAAGAACTGCATAACCGAAAAGTAAGCATTAAGTGGAAATGATGAAAATAAAGGAATAAAAAGGCAGAGATTGTTACACTGTGGGGGAAAATAAGTAAGATACAATTAAATATGTGCAATAAACATACTCTAAATAAAGATACAGATCAGTAGAAAGTGAAAATATGGAAGAAGATTCAGCAGATTTCCATTAATAGGGAAAAGGGTAATAAAATTATGGCAATAACCATCCAATTAAAAATTACTCAGTAATTTGGGGTGCCTGGGTGGCTCAGTTGGTTAAGCAATTGCCTTCGGCTCAGGTCATGATCCAGGAGACCCAGGATTGAGTCCCACATCAGGCTCCCTGCTTGGCAGGGAAGCCTGCTTCTTTCTCTCTCATGATCCCTGCTTGTGTTCCCTCTCTGGCTGTGTTTCTCTCTGTCAAATAAATAAAATCTTTAAAAAAAGAATTAATCAGTAATTAAAGGCATAAATTAGGGATATATTTAAAACCTAGATAAACCTAAAAAACATTAATTTGAGTGAATGAAAGCTAGATAAAAAAGAGTATCTGTTACATTAATTTATTTTTATGAATTTCCACACTAGGCAGAACTATAGTGGAGTGAAGAAAGGATATCAGGTTTTTCTAGGGCTAGGAGATTGTGTGTGTGGGGGGGGCACTTGCATGTGTGAGTATAGAGGGGTAGATCGCAAAGGAACACGAGAGAACTTTTCATGGTCATGAACATTTTCTATTTCTTTTCTTTCTATTTCTTTCTATTGCGGTGGTTGCATAAGAGTATATATTTATGAAAATAATGAATTCTACTTTTAAAATAGATGCATTTTGGGCACCTGAGTGGCTCAGTCGGTTGAGTGTCTGCCTTCAGCTCAGGTCATGAGTCCAGGGGCCTGGGATCAAGTCTCACGTCCGGCTTCCCACACTGCAAGGAGTCGGCTGCTCCCTCTGCCCCTCCTCCCACTCATTCTCTCAATCTTTCAGGCACATGTGCTCTCTCTCTCATAAATAGTCTTTAAAATAGTTGCATTTTATTATAGGTAAATCGTACCTCAATAAATTTTATGTATGTATATGTATTTATTTATTCATTTCACCTTTTGCCCACCTTCTTTCCTGTCTCCCACTCCTCACTTCTGCCTTTGGCAACCACTAATATGTTCTATGAGCTTGTTTTGTTTTTGTTTTTGTTTTATAAGATTTTATGTATAAGAGAGATCATGTGGCATTTGTCTTTCCCTGTCTTATTTCACTTAACACAATGTCCTTGAGGCCCAACCATGTCTAAAATGGCAAGATTTATTCTTTTTTTTTAAGATTTTATTTATTTATTTGACAGAGAGAAACACAGCAGGAGAGGGAACACAAGTAAGAGGAGTGAGAGAGGGAGAAGCAGGCTTCCCGCCAAGCAGGGAGCCCGATGAAGGGCTTGATCCTGGAACTCCAGGATCATGACCTGGTTCAAAGGCAGACACTCAATGACTGAGCCACCCAGGTGCCCCAAGATTTTATTCTTTTTATGGTTGAATAATATTCCATTGTATATGCATACCACTTTCTTTATCCATTCATCAGTCAGTGTAAACTTAGGTTGTTTCCATATCTTGGCTATTATAAAGAGTGCTACAAAGAACATGGGGCTACCCAAAGCAACCTTGACATACAACCTTCACAGCAATGATATATTCTTTCCCTCGGTTTCCCTCCAAATTTGGGCCACTTTACTGTTATTAATTTTAGATTATCATAAAGTTTTCTTTTTGCACTTTTTATCCTATTTCATTCATATTTAACACAACACACAATACCAGACACTATATTTACTCATGTAATTTTAATTGTATATGTTTTAAGGTTTATTATTTATACCATTTTCTGTCCTCTTATTTTAATCTAAAATAGAGATTTCTGCTAGAGTTTAGCTTATTATATATTTTTAGCATTTTCCTCAAGTAGATTAATTGGTTGATATATTAATTTTTAGATAATATTAAATTTTCTCATCCTGAACAGATGTATTAGTTGGTAATTTAATGCTTACATTATAGTCATTTTACTTCAGTAGTAAGTTGGTGTTATTCTGCCATTTTTTTAAGGTCCAGTATTACAGGTGGATAGTGTGATGCTACTATTATTTGCTTTCCCTTTAAGCTTTTTCTTTAGCCTTGAAACTTGTTAAAATATCACTTTATCCAGGCAATTCAGAATTTTTACCAAGAGTTTTGTCTTTTCATCTGAATGTGGAAGAGAATTGCTTCTTAAGAATGAATGGATAGCTCTTGGGAAGCAAAATAAGTTGCAATTTGTTCAAAACGTGGAGAATAGGGTAACCTGGTGGCTCATTCAGTTAGGTGTCCAACCCTTGTTTCCACTCAGGTTGTGATCTCAGGGGTCTTGGGATTGTGCCCCATGTAGGGTTCCACACTGGGTGGGGAAGGTACTTGAGATTCCCTCTCTGCCCCCTCTCTGTTCTCTTTAAAATAAATAAATAAATCATTTTTAAAAATGTGGGGAGTATTTTCACTTAAATTTGGAAAGGATTTGATTAGATCTGGCCCCAGGCATGTGTGACTGGATCCAGTGAGCCACACGATACTGTTTGTATGTAATCCTTCCTCCCCATTTCTTCTATTCTGCTGATGAACTGGCCTAATTATGTCAACGTTGTCTACGCAATTGACATCAATACTTGAAACTATCACTCCAGAGGAAATAAGGGAGCCTCCTTGTCATCTTCAGTAAGGAAAATTCCAAGGTAGGACTCAGATTCGCCTGCTTGTGTTACATAACCATCCCTGTGTCGGATTTGGACATTGAAAAGATGGGCTTTTAAATTGGACTGAGTCATCTGTCCAAATCTATGTTAGAGACTATTGTGATGGGCAGCTGCAGAAGAATAGGAGTGTGACTGCAGAAAGGAGAAAAGTTTGGTAACAATGTGGGTTGTTATTACTAAAGGAATCTGTGATGGTAAGGCCCAAATGACAGATGTTCACTAAGGCCTACTGGATCATGTGTCTTTGATAACATGATGCCAATACAATTTTATTAATTTATATGCGAGAAAATTTTCCAGGTGCAAGTCATTTGATATAGTAGGGTGTGAAAATTACTGTTATTAGTTGGATAATAATAGCTTAATAAAACTGAAAATAATTCAGCTTAAATTCAGAAAATGGCAGGAAAGATATTAAACTTACTATTTAGAAAGTTTAATCCTGTCCTATAAACATTTCCCAGCATATTTTGCAACAATATAGTGTGAATGGAAATAGCATAATAATGAAAGGCTTTTTATTCCTGATTCTAATCATGCCCTAGTTTTATTCCTGATAATGTTGAGTTGTATCATTTAAAAATTATATAGTTAAAAAAATGAAAGTAGATGAAATTTTGGTTAAGTGTGGGGTGCTCAAAGAGATTTAAATAATAAATGAATTTAACAAAAGTATATATTATGTCCTATAATGTGACACAATATCAACTTTGTAAACAGAATGGTTGCAATATTTTATTTTTTTATTTTATGTCTGTGACATACACAATAATAAAAATTTAACCAATTTCACAATTCACAAATATCGATGCCATCACAGCTATAAATATCCTGTATTAGTATATAGGTATTTATCAGATAGTTATATATTTAGGTATTTATACCTCTTCAGACAAATAATTTTAATCAAATTCTATTTTTACAGGTATATTTTAACATTCATATCTAGTCAACATTATTATTTTTACCTATCTGTATCCATATAATGAATAAATAATTTACTTGTTAAAACTACACATAACAGTTAATGATTAGCAAAACATAATTTGGATAAGCTTCTTTGATTTACATTTAATCATTGTGTTTTCCTAGTAAGACTCAAGCAATGAATATTTAACATTTCCATAAATTTACTGAAATAAAGAGATTTCAGAGATTTTCATTTTTGTTTTCCTAAAAACTTGAGTACATCATCAAGCTCAGGTGTTATTGGAAAACTCTGGAAATAAAAACAGGGAAGATGAAACAGATAGTAGGGAACAAGGAACTACTAATCTGTAGCAATCCATGTATCTACTCATAAATATGGAAGTAGAATGCACCAGAGAGAAATAAAATAATAAAAAAAAAAACATTGAAAAGAGTACACTTGAGGAACAGAAAACCAAGAATATTTTTATTTAATTTAGAAATTAAAGTTTACTGAACAGACAAGGGAGTGCATGAATGAGTGTTGTATTACCTGAACATCAGTCACAACACTGTGAGGGTACAAAAATGAATGTCTCACTATCTGAGCTTAAGGCAGTTATTGTCTCTAATAAGTAGAAATATGCAAAGAATTGCATTTAATACAATACTAGTGTTCTTGTGGGCAGGGTATAGTAGATGTGAGAGAGAAGAGAAGAAGACAGATTGTATCAGGCTAATGAGAGGCTGAAATGATTCTACCACAAGAAGTGCAAAACACTAAAATGAAATATACCTTAACTTCTGTAAATATTTGAGATAAAAGTTACTGTTAATTTTGAAGAACATGCTCAGAGATGAAACAAATCCATTTCCCACAGACCTCAAGCTATGTAACTGCTTCATATTACGTAACTCTTGAAGTGAATAGAAAAATGAGTTCTAATTTATCAGGTCCTTGGGGGAATAGAGGTAGGTATATGAATACGATTGTTTATTTTTTCATAAAGAAACATGAATGGAGACTAGCAATCTCCAGACCAAAAGAACAGTTAGCAAACTACCTGGAGTTTAGCAAGGCTGAAGTGGAGGACAAGGGGAGCAGAGCAGAGCAGTGAGTCAGATAAAAAACTAAGAAAGACCAGAGGTTAAATCAGGTCATAGATGACTTCATTTGGATGTTTTTTTGAAATTTATTCTGTAAGCAACATGAAGCTATCAAAATGTATTTTAAGCAAATCATTGCCATGATTTGATGTGCATTTTAGAAAAAAAAATATATATTCTTTCGAAGTTTGGAGTACTATTTGCCAAGCAAGTTTATTTTTTCCTTCTTTTTGGAGGACAAAATTAATCCATGAAATGCTATCAATGATTTTTTTTTTAAACTATGAGAGAGTAGGAGAAAGGGAGAGAAAGAGAGTTCTTAAAATCAAATGAATTTGAGAAACTCTATTGAATAAAGTCATCTAACAATATCACAACTCCAAAGTCATGTGAAGACCCAGCCTTTTCTAGATTGCTTGACAAAGGAATTGTTCCTTCCAGAAAATTTTTCAATGTTAGTTTGGGAAATGCTGTCACAAAGTCTGAAATGGAATGCGTAAGCCTGGAGGTGGACATTACTATTAGGAAATATTGAAACATTTCAAGCAAATCTTAATAAGGGTTGGAAAGGAAAAGGTAGTATGGTTGGATAGGGTGAAATAGATCTTAGGGGGGTAGAACACAAAATATTCGATGTTGGATATGATTGTCCAGGGAAATGGTGGAGTCAAATTTTTCTTTGATTTCTATCAGTTTTCTATCTGTATTATTCTATGGCTTCGTAACAATTTACTCTAAAACATGCTGGTTTATAACTACACACATTATTTCACAGTTCCTGTGATCTAAAAATCAGGCATAATGTAGCTACATTAACTGCTTTTTCATCTCTCATAACTTTGCAATCAAGGTGACATCGTAGGCTGTGATCTCGCCTTCAGGGTCAACTGGGGAAGGATCTATTTCTAAGCTGATTTACCTGTTTGTTGGCAGAATTCAGCTCCTCTGAGGCTGTTGGAATGAGGGCCTAAGTTTCTTACTGGCTACTATCCAGAGTTTACTCTCAGTTCCTTGCCACATAGACTTTTCCGTATGATATCTTGTTTCATCAGAGTGAACAAGCAGAGAGAGTACAAGCAAAAGAAAGATTGCTAGCAACAGAAGTCACTGGCCTTTATAGCTTAATCTTAGAAGTGACGTCCAATCACATTTGCCATATTCGATTTGTTGAAAACAAGTCACCATGTAGGTCCAGTTTGCACTTAAGAGGTGGGAATTAGACAAGGGCATGAATAATAGAAGACATGAATCATTGTAAGCCATTTCAGAAGGCTTCCTGCCATATTATCTAATGGTAGATATGAAGAGAAATCTTCAGGGGCTTTTCCCCAGAGATGACTGTAATCAACAGTTTAATCAAAGCAACAGCAGAGAACATACACACACGCACACACCCCACTTCTCTACCTTTAAAGTGAATTACAATTATTTCTTTTAAAAGAAATAAAGTTTATTAGACAGCTACACTTTTAAGCTATATGATGCACCATGACATTTTTGTGATTTATGAAATCTATGAGCTGAATCTGATAAGTGATCTGTATACCCAACTGTGAATATTTTATAATGTGTTTAAGACAAATACAGCCCGAAATAAACACTATTACTAATTAGTAAATTTTTTTCAAGGACTGTTTTTATTTTTACTGAAAGCATTCTTAAAATAAAACACACACATATATATTTATATAAATATATAGTTACATGACAACATCATACTCACCATCATTCTTTTTTCCTTTCTCCTTTTAATGTTTTACACATGGCCTGAGAAACCAGATGTTCCTGGTTAAAGACTTATTGTTGGCTAAATTGTTGTGGCCTTTCAAATTCTTTACACTCCTTTATCTTCTCACCCCTACCTCTCAATTTTATAAATATACATATACATGCAGTTTTCAACTAATGGAGTACTCAGTCCCCTGGGTGATCACACTCCAAGCAGTTTAAAGGAATGTAAACATTGGTATGAGGAATTTGGTCTGTGTGTCAACTTTCTAACTCTTAACTCCAGTCAGATTAGGTGGGTTTAAGGATTTAACCCAAATACTTCAGAGTTACCTAGATTGGTCTGAAAGATTGGAGTATGGAAATCACAATCACTGATCACATCCTGAACAAAGATGGAGTCCTTCTGTTATTTAAAAAGGTCTAGAGATACATTGTGTGATATTTTTCTAGTAGGTAGGACTAAATATAGTTTAAAAGAAGTAAAAGACAAATAATTTTTGTGTAGGGTGTGTGTGTGTGCGTGTGTGTTCTCTGCATGATCTAATATGGGGTGTCAGTATGGCAAATTCCAATGTTCGTTTTGGGGAACAAACAGCAAGGCTGCTTAAATGTCTTTTAATTTTGACAACTTATTTAATCTGAACCATGATTTTATCATCTATATAAAGACATTAATAATAATACCTATCTCAAGGAATTATTGATAATTTTAAATAAAATGATATGAGGTGAAAGTTAATTAAAATTTTTAAAATTTTCTTTTTTAATTTTTATTTTTTTAACTTTAATTTTTAATTTTTATTAATATATAATGTATTATTTATTTTAGGGGTACAGGTCTATGAATCATCAGTCTTATACAATTCACAGCACTCACCATTGCACATACCCTTCCCAAAAAAGCAGAAGGACATGTAGTCAGGGTGAGGGAAGAAGCTGGTTATCTGGATGGTCAGCAAAGGTTTCTAGGAAGCAGCAACAGTGCAGCTCAGACTTGACTGGGAGAATGAAGCCAGGCTAGCAAAGATATGAAGAATTTTCCCAGCTAAGAATACCTGGAAAACAAAAAGGACCTAAGGCAGGAAGAAATTTGTTGTGTTTGGCTAAAAGGAAAAGTTCCATGTGGTTACACTGCATGAAGATGATGATAAGGAAAATTGGAGAAGGACAAAAAGCAAGGCCAAAGATCCGTCACATACAGTCTTTAGAGGTCATTCAAGAAGCTTAAGTTTTATTCTAAATGTAATTGGAAGCAATTGAGAGTTATCAGTAGGGAAACAGTGTGGTGTAATTTATGTTCTAAAAAAAGAGAGAGGTTAGTCTAGACAGTCTGCATGTAACAGACTATATAGGAGTTAAAGGTAGAATAAAAAAATCTGAGATGATTTAGGTAGTCCATGCTAGAGACAATGAGTTTTTGGAAGGTGGAGGACAAAGGAAATAGGAAGATGTTGAACAATTCAGTAAACATTTTTGAGATCAATCCAGTGGAACTCTTTGACAGATTGGATTCAAACATCAAAACAACAAGAAAAAACATACACAGAGAGAGACATCAAACTTGAACCCTAGTTCATTGAATTAATTAGCTCTGTATGTATTGACTTTTACTGTGGTGAAGGGTCTTACCTGATTTAGGGTAAGGTTTTGGCAATGCTAATTTTGGGAAAATAATTGTTCAGTAGAAATGGTAGGTATACAGTAGGATATATAATACTGAACTTCAGTGGATCATGGCTAAAAATAACATTTGGGAACCACTGGAATATAAATTGAGTATTTGTAAAGAACGTGGAAATACCAGATATGTAGTACACACAGTCTAATTGCCCAAGTTTCTCTGCTGTATTCCTTCATTGATGCATAAAATATGGGAAGAGAGGAAGCACTGCAAATCAATTGTTATTATATAACAATATCCCATCCAATATATTATTATATTCTAGGTAGTTAAAGGTGAACCATAACAGGAAGCACTAACAAAGGAAGCTAAAAATAAACAAACAAAAAACAAAAAACCGAAAGTAAATTAAGAGGAAAAATAAAAGTGCCATTTTTTTTTAAGATTATATTTACTTATCTGACAGAGAGAAACACAGTAGAGAGGAGCACAAGCAGGGGGAGTGAACGAAGGAGAAGCAGGCCCCTCGCTGAGCAGGGAACCCAATGCAGGGCTAGATCCTGGGACTCAGGGACCAAGACCTGAGCTGAAGGCAGATGCTTAAGGTCTGAGCCACCCAGGCGCCCCTAAAAGTGCCATTGTTTTTAAATATGAGAGAATATGATTAAAGAGGTAGAAAATAGGTATTTAGAAGAAATGGTATTGGGAGGGAATAAGAAAAGAGTATAAAGCTAATTATTGCACATGGCAGTGTGCAGGTTACTGTGAATCGTAAACTAGTGCAGTTTTAGTGTGTGTGAAATGGGAACCTGGTTGGATCACGAGTAGGAAAAACAGCAAGGAAAAGAAGTCAAGCTGTGGTAATAGTTAATGCTTTAAAAGATTTTACTGTGAAAGGGACTGAAGATAAAATGGACTTGAAGGATATATACACAGAATTTTTGTCATTGTTGTATATTTTTAAATGGTAAATCTTAGAGCATGTTTATATGCCACTGGGAATGAATCAGTAGAAATGGAGAAAATCATGATTTAGGTGAGAAAGGAAATAACAGTAATAGTACCTTGAGAAGGACCACCTTGTTGAAGTGTGGCCCTTGTAATAAGGGGAAAAAAAGGCAGTAAGTGTAAGATGAGATGCATATGAAATTGTGGAGTAGGAATGTGGTAGAATAGGGGCGCCTGGGTGGCTCAGTCTTTAAGTGTCTGCATTTGGCTCAGGTCATGATCCTGGAGACCTGGGATCGAGTCCCACATCGGGCTCCCTGCTCGGCAGGAAGCCTGCTTCTCCCTCTCTCACTCCCCCTGTTTGTGTTCCCTCTCTAGCTGTGTTTCTCTCTGTCAAATAAATAAATAAACTCTTAAAAAAAGAATATGGTAGAATAGATTTCTTTTAACTGTTTTGAATCATTATTATACATATATATACTACATCTTCATTTATGGACGGACACTTAAGTTACCTCCATATCCTAGCTATTGTAAATAATGCTGCATAAATATAGGGATAAATGTATATTTTTTTGAACTACAGTTCTTGTTATGTATGGGCAGATTCCCAGTGATGGAATTATTGGATCATATAGTAATTCTATTTTTAATTTTTTGAGGAACCTCTGTACTGTTTTTCCACAGTAACTGCACCAACGTGCTTTCCCACCAATAGTACACCGGGGTTTCTTTTTCTCCCCATCCTCATAAACAACTTGTTATTCTTTTTGATTCTAGCCATTCTGACAAGTGTGCGGTGATTACTCATTGTGTGTTTATTTGCCTTTCCCTGATGATGAGTAATGTTTGAGCATCTTTCCATGTGTCTGTTTGCCATTTGTATGTGTTCTTTGGAAAAAAATCTGTTCAGGTCCTCTGCCTATTTTCAATTAAAACTTACACTGTTCAGTTGTATAATAATACTTTAAATATTTTGGATATTAACCCTTTTTGGATATATCATTTGGAAATACCTTTTCATTCAGTAGGTGCCGTGTTGTTTTGTTAATGGTTTCCTTCATGGTGCAAAAGTTTTTATTTTGATGTAGTCCCAACAGTTTAATTTTGCTTTTGTTTCCCTTGCCAGAGGAGACAGATCCATGGAAAATGTTTCTATAGCAGATGTCAAAATTGCTGTGTAAGTTTGCTTCTATGGAGTTTTACTTTTGTATGGTGTAAGAAAGTCACCCAATTTTATTCTTTTACATGTAGCTGTTCAATTTTTTTTTTTTTTTTTGCAGAAATTGTCCTTGCTTCCTTTGTCATAGATTAATTGAACATCCAACCATGGATTTATTCTGGACTCTATTCTGTTATACTGATTTTTATGTTTATTTTTGTACCAGTCCCATACAGTTTTGATTACAACAGTTTTGTAGTACATCTTAAAATCTGGGATAGGGGTAACTGAAAGGTTTTGTTCTTTGTTTTCAAGATTGTTTTGGCTATTTAGGGTCTTTTGTGGACTTTAGGATTTTAGGATTATTTTCTTTTTTTAACTTTTAAAAAATTATATTATTTTATTCATCATATAGTACATCATTAGTTCTTGATTTAGTGTTCCATGATTCATTGTTTGCATATAACACCCAGTGCTCCAGGCAATATGTGCCCTCCTTAATATCCACCACCAAGCTAACCTATCCAGGATTATTTTCTTTTAGTTCTGTGAAAATGTTATTGGTATTTTGATAGGGATTGCATTAAATCTGTAGATAGCTTTGGACACTATGGGATTTCAACATTAGTTCTTCCAGTCCATGAGCATGGGATATCTCCCCATTTGTTTGTGTCATCTTCAATTTCTTTCATCAGTGTTTTACAGTTTTCAGAGTGCAGATCTTTCACCTCCTTAAGTTTACTCCTGGGTATTTTATTATTTCTGGTGCAATTATAAATGGAATTGTTTCTTCATTTCTCCTTCTGCTATTCATTATTAGAAAAGAAATGCAACAGATTTCTGTACATTAATTTTGTGTCCTGTGACTTTCTGAATTTATATATCAGTTCTAGTAGTTTTTTGCTGGAGTCTTTAGAGTTTTCTATATGTTGTATCATGCCATCTGCAAATAGGTAAAGTTCTGCTTCTTCCTTAAAAACCTGGATGGTTTTTCATTTCTTTTCCTGTCTAATTTCTCTGACCATGACTTTCAATACTATGTTGAATAAAAGCAATGGAAGTGAACATCCTTGTTTTGTTCCTGATATTAGTGGAAACACTCTCAGTTTTTCACCATTGAGTATGATGCTAGCTATGGATTTTTCATATATGGCCTTTATATGTTGGGGTATATTCTCTATAAACATACTTTGTTGAGAGTTTTCATTATAAATGGATATTGTACTTTCTTTGTTAAATGTTTTTCTTCACTTATTGAGATGATCATGTTTTTTTATTCTGTCTCTCTCTTATTTTTAAAGATTTTATTTATTTATTTGACAGAGAGAAACACAGCTAGAGAGGTAACACAAGCAGGGGAAGTGAGAGAGGGAGAAGCAGGCTTCCCGCCAAGCAGGCAGCCTGATGTGGGGCTTGATCCGGGGTCTCCGGGACCATGACCTGAGCCGAAGACAGTCGCTCAACCAACTGAGCCACTCAGGTGTACCGTACTCTGTCTCTTGTTAATGTGATGTATCATGTTGATTGATTTGTGAGTATGAAATCACTCTTAAATCCCTGAAATAAATCTTACTTCATTGTGGTGAATGATTTTTTAATGTATTACTGGATTTGGTTTGCTAATATTTTGTTGAGGATTTTTACATATATGTTCATCAGGGATATTAACCTGTAGTTTTCTTTTTTGTATGTGTGGTGTTTTTTATCTGGTTTGGTATCAGGGTAATGCTGGACTCCTAAAACAAATTTGGAAGCTTTCCTTCCTCTTCTATTTTTTGGTAGTATGAGTATATATTTTATGGAGTATATGGAGTAGTATGAGAATATATTTTAACACTTCTTAAAATATTTAGTAGAATTCACCTGTAAAGCTATTTGGTCCCAGGCATTTAGTTTGTTGGGAATTTTTGACTACTGGTTCAATTTTATTGCTAGTAATTGGTCTGTTCAAATTTTTCATCCTGATTCAGTTCAGTGAGACTATATATTTCTAGGAATTTATCCATTTCTGGGTTTTCCAATGTTTTAGCATGTAATTTATCATGATAGTCTCTTATAATGCTTTGTATTTATGTGGTATCAGTTGTTATTTCTTCTTTTTCATTTCTTCTTTTATTATTATTATTTCTTAGTAAGTCTAGCTGAAGGTTTATCAATTTTGTTTATTTTGTTTTCAAAGAACCAGCCCCTGGTCTTATTGATTTGTTTTATTGTTCTTTTAATCTCTATGTCATTTATTTCTGTTCTAATTTTTTTTAAAGATTTTATCTGTTTATTTCAAAGAGAATGAGGGAGAGAGTACAGAGAGAGAGGGAGAAGCATGTTCCCTGAGCAGAGAACAGGGAGCCTGAGGTGGGGTTCAACTCCATCCCGGCATCTGAAGGCAGATGCTTAACCGACTAAGTCATCCAGGCACTGCTTTCTGCTCTAATTTTTAATATTTCCTTCCTTCCTGGTTTTGGGTTTTGTTTTTCTTCTTTTTAAATTTCTTTTGGGTGAAGGATTAGATTGTTAGATATTTTTCTTGTTTCTTGAGGTAAGCCTGTCATGTTGTAAACTTCTCTCTTTGAACAACTTTTATTGCATCCCAAAGATTTTGGACAATTTTGTTTTCATCTCTATTTGTCTCCAAGTAGATTTGATTTCCCTTTTGATTTCTCAGTTGACCCATTTATTATTTTGTAGCTTGTTATTTACCTTCCGTGTATTTGTGTTCTTTCCAGACTTTTTTTGTGTGTGTGATTTATTTCTGGTTTCATACTGTTGTAGTCAGAAAAGGTGCATGATACCTTTTTTAATTTATTGAGATTTGTTCTGTGACCTAACATATGATATATTCTGGAGAATATTCCATGTTCACTTAAATAGAATGTGTAATTCACTATTTGGGGAGGGAATGTTCAGAATATGTCTATTAGGTCCCTCTAGTCTAATGTCACTGCTTTTTATCTCTGATGGTGTAGTTCAAAATGGGGATGGGTAGAAACTAACAATATAATATAATAACTGATGTCATTGAATAATAAGCTAGTAGAAACACCCAACCAAGTTACCAGAGGAGAACAGGAGTCACTGATGTGCCCAGACATAATTCCCTAGTAATAATTAGTAAAATATATTTTTACTGAGGTTATTGGATGGAGGATGCTTCTTAGAGCTTATATTCCTCTTTTTCCATTACTAATATTATTTATTTATGCCATCTGTATTTTTTGAATGATTGTACCAAGTGTTTATTTTTATTTTTTTAGTTTTTTTGAAGATTTGTCTTTATTTTTTTTCTTATTGTTCTTTATTGTTTCTTATTTCTGCTTGTTTTGGTAACATTATTTATTGCTTTGTAAGTACTTATGTTTGACACATTACTCATTAACTAATAGCTGTCTTCTATTGTAGTAGGCTGAATTATATACTCCCCAAATTTATATGTAGAAACCCTAATGCCCCAGTAACCTAAATGTGTCTGTCTTAGAATATAAGGCCTTTAGAGTAGTGATTAAATTAAAATGAATACAGTAGGGTTGGGTTTAATACAATGTGAATGATGTCCTTAAAAGAAGAGGAAATTTGAACACAGAAAAGAGACTAGGGGTATGCATGCAGGAGGGAAAGAGCATGTGAGAACACAACAAGGTGGTCATCTGGAAGCCAAGTAAAGAAGCTTCAGGAGACATCAAACCTGCTGATACCTTGATCTTGGACTTCTAGCCCCCAGAAGTGTGAAAACGTAACTTTCTGTTGTATAAGGCACCTAGTCTCTGGTGCTTCATCATAGCAGCCATGGCTGACAAATGTATACTTGTTTCCTACTATAAGCCTGCAAATGCCATTTTTTTCTCTAAGTGCCATTTAAATTGTGTCACAGATTTTCATAGAAAGTATTTTCATTTCTAAATATTTTCTTTTATTTTTTTAAATACTTTATTCATTTTAGAGAGAGTATGGGGGGATGCAAAGTGGAGGAGAGGGTCAGAGGAAGAGGGAGAAGCAGACTCCCCACTGAGCCGGGAGCCAACTTGGGGCTCTTTCCCAGAGCCCTGGGATCATGACCTGAGCTGAAGGCAGATGCTTAACTGAGTGAGCTACTGAGGTGCCCCCATTTCTAAATATTTTCAATTTTTGTATTACTTACTTTATAATATATAGATTATTCAGACCTATGTTTATAGAATATCCAAACATAAGGTTTTTTTCACATATTTTTATTATTGATTTCTAATTCAAAGCATCATAGTATAGCAGAGATACTCTACATGATTCTAATTCTTTTAATTGTACTAAGGTTTTGTGACCTAGTATAAGAGCCACTTTTATAAATATTGCATCTATGCTCTGAAGAATATGGATGCTCTCTTTTTGGGAGGAGCATTATTGTCCATCTATCTATTAAACTGAATTAATTTTATTGTTTACATCTCCCATGTTCTTACAAATATGTGTTTTTTGTCCTATGAATTTGTCCTGTTTATCTTGCACCTATTGGATTAATTTATAATTTCTATATTCTAAAATTTGGTTTGGGTATTTGAGGTTATTCAATAGGTTAATTTAAATATAGATTTAGTATAACTTCTCACAGGCTTGAAGTTTTTATATCCAATAATGTATTAATCTTAAAGTCCATTGTGTTCAAGACTAGCACAGCACATCATCCTTCTTTGCTAAAGCATATAGCTGGTTCTTTTGCCATCTTTTGTTGTTGCTACTATTTGTTGTCATTAGATTTTTGCTCCTCTAATTGATGAAAATATATTTCATATTTTGTATGTCAACCCCAAAGGTGAATAACATACTCTCAGTTATGAAGAACATGCTAGAAAAATGGAAAATGAAAGAGGAAAAAGCAATTGGATATACCCTCCAGTCCTGCACCAGCAGTTTTATTCCTTTTTCTTATCCCCATTGATAATCTGATTTCCTTTTCATGGTAACTTCAAGCTCTTACCCAGCAGGATTACTCAAGGCTCACTTGATCAAATAATTTTCTCTTTGTCTAAAAGAAGAAAAAAATTAGCTTTAGCATTGGCGAACAGGGAAGGTATTGAAATGCTTGTTCTCTGTACCAGTGCACTCTATTGCATGTATAAACACTTCTACAACATTAAGAGCCATCTGCTCAGTAAATGAAACTTTATGTAAAGTTATGGCCTTGGATTGGTGAGCCATATGATAGTTCTGAGTTTTCTGACTCTGGAATCATTTGTTTTTAAAGTGCCATGATTCAGCTATTAAAACCAAACAGATTCCCTCCTTTTTAAATTAAGAAAACAGATTATATTTGAGCTTTACATGTTCAGATGGGTGGCTGAACTATACAAAAATGAACAATGCTAAATAAATATTTGGAAAAGTTGAAAAAGTTATTGGCTACTTAACTTAAATGGTGTGAATGTCAGTAGAGATCTTCTGTGAGCCAGTTTCAGAAAAGGAAACTTCGGAGACTATTCACGGCAGGCTGCCCGTGGGAGCTGCTTTGCGGAATGCACTAGTCACATAATAGATATCTTTCATTAGTTTGGAAATTATTTCTGTTATTTTATGATTTTGATAAATCCAAATATGGATGATTTGCACATTTATTATAAAACTTTTCTGGAAGATGGACTATTTATTCTAATAAATCAGTACCTTAGGATCTTAGAAGAAAATAAAATGTCTTATTCTGTTGGGATAGTGCATTTCATTTTGTTTCTGTTTACAAAGGAGGCATGAATTAGGTAATGTAAATGCCTTGCAAACCTAGTATATTTTAAAAATATTTAAAAGAAAGATAATTTAAAATGTTCAGTTATTTTCTGGGTTATGTGACTACAGATGTATATAAAACATCTATTTGTATTAATATACTGGCTCTATATAATGTTTCGCTTTGCATCATATGGTCTAATGTTCGTTTATTGTGCTAAAATGATATTGCCAGCCTCCTAATTTAAATCTACAATTACTTTTATTGTAATATGAATTGGCAAATAGTAAGTAATTTTCATTTATAATTAACAAGTCACAAAATAGAGTGTAGTGATAAAGTAGAAATTAACACATAGTGATCCACTAATTATATTATAGCAAGTATTTATTTGATGAAATAGAAATTTTATGAGTATAGACTTAATTCCTATAACAATTTTTAAGTGAAGAAGATAATATTTTAAATTTTTACAAATTTGGGGCATCTGGGGGTGCTTAGTTGGTTAAGCATCTGATTTCAGATCAGGTTATGATCTCGGGATTTCAAGATCCTGGAGTCTAAGCCAGTGCAGACTTCCATGCTCTGCAGGGAGTCTTCTTGTCCTTCTGCCCTCCTCCCATTCCTATTTTCTCTCTCTCTCTCAAATAAATAAATAAAGTCTTTAAAAATAAATACTTTTTTTTTTAAAACAAATTCTATGTCACAATACTAACCTGTCATTTATCCACTGGTTAGGAAAATAAATTCCAAAAAATTATCAGGAAAAAAGTAGAAAGTCATTAGAGATGAAAAGAAATTACAATTACTTATATAAGTGACTAAAATTTTTGAGAAAATAGGCAAAATTATCAGAAAATAGGAAATAATTTTAAGGCTATTAATTTAACCACTATATAGCAGAAAATACTTCACTGATAAGCAGAATATAAATATAGTTTCTACTTCCTTATCAATCACCAATTCAAATGGATGAATTCTAGGAAAACCAATACTACCCCCAAAAGACTACATTTGACTATCTCATAGACTTTGTTTTGTAAAAAGAAATATGCCATTTCTGACTTAGATAAAATGATGCGAAATTTAAAATTTGAATATTAAATCATTGGTCACTTTTATTGAGAATCATCCTCTTAGATTATAATCTTTTTTAACAATCTTTTAATTATCTAAAATGTGGTATATATAGGAAATTTTAGGAATACAGAACCAATTTTTTTTTGCATATGGTAAAAAAAATTATCAGATCACAGTTCCTCTGTTCTGCCTCAAATAATTTTTTCCTTAAATTTTGTTAAATTTATTTTAAGGATGGAAAATTATTGATTAAAAAATTTGAATTCGTCCAAAGATTACCCATTTTGTCACACATTCATTGTAACATGAATAAAGAAAATGCCTATCATCAATAGATTGAAGTATTCTGAATTGAAATATGAGTTTTAAAAGCACAAATGTCTTTCTGTATAACAAAAGTTATAAAAAATGTGAGAAAATGCTGTTTTTGAATACATAATCTACATAATTTTGGCAAGGCAATATCTAGCATTGAGATGATCATTTCAGAAATAAAATGTGAATGTGGGAATATTTTTCATTTGGCAGGAATCAAAATCAAATTTGATAACATTCTGGTAGAATTTTATGTAGAATATAAACATTGATACCAGAAAATATTTCACATTGTTTTATACATTAATACACAAACTCAAAAGATCAAAATAAGAACAGATGCAATGGAATAAATTATATTGAATTAAGAAATGCTTAATATTACTCAATTATTACAATCCCTGATTTAAGTCATAGAGAAGATATCATTATTTTACACATTCTACTTATGAATATATTTGAGAGAATTTTGTTCAATACTTGATTGGAGAAAATTGTTACTTTGCCATTTAGACAAATGAATACAATACACTAATAAATTTAAAGGAGAATGCTCCACAACTCACTTTACGAGGCTCAAATATCTTGCTATCCAAATGAAAGATATCATAAGAAAGAAAAATTAGAAGGCCAAACACATTCATGAGATATGATAAATTGTACTGTGAACAAGTTAGTTTTGTGGTTTTTCTCCATTGTAGTTATGACTATGCAACATACTACTTACTCAATTTAAAGTATTTATTTGTGGTGTTTCCTTCTAACCACAACATGAGCTTAATTAATACATATTTTTTGTTAACTACTAAGGCCTATACTAGACCAGGACCTGATTTAGTAAATTTTTAATAAGAGCATATTGAATGAATTAATCCCAGAAAAGAATATAAATCAACTTTAGGAAAAAAATTATAATTCACCAAATGCAATGATTAAAAGAGAAAGCTGTGTAAGAGTCTCAATAGATGCAAATAAACCAGTTAAAAATTGTACACTTGTGTTAAAAAAAAAGGAGGGGAAGATTTTCCTAACCAGATTATGGGTATCTACCAGAACCCAAGCATTATACACAGTGGTGAAATAATAGACTTTTCTTTTAAAATCAAGAAAAAGAAAAGTATGCTCACTATCTATTCCTATTTAAAGAGTTTGCTCAACATTCTAAGTACTGCAGAAAGTATAACTGCCCAACAAAAAAGAGTAAGGATCTACACATAATTTTATTTAGAATTAATAACAAAGTTTATTAAATTTCTAAATTTCTAAATTTCTTAGCAATAGACAGACACCTAATTTCGAAATTACCTTCACAAAAACAAATAAATGAACAGAATAATCTTTCATAAAAGGATCCAGATGGAAGCACATACCAAAAGTATGGTTGAAAATCATGTGTGTGTATTTGTGTTTATGAATATGTATGTTTATACAGCATATATAAATAAATAGAAAACAATAACATGTTATGGAAAGGAAAGATCAAAATGTGAAAGATGACCTTTGTACCAAATTAATTGGTAAATTCTGTGAAATTCTCCATGCATATTTAATGAGTTTTCATAGAACCCGACACAAGTAGATTCTAACATATAAGTGAAAGAACAAAAGGGACCATAAGAGCCAGTACACTCTTTAAAACAAATGAACAGGGGTGCCTGGGTGACTCAGTGCTTAAACATCTGCCTTCGGCTCAGGTCATGATGCTAGAGTCCAGGGATCAAGCCCCACATTGGGCTCCCTGCTCGGCAGGAAGCCTGCTTCTCCCTCTCTCACTTCCCCTGCTTGTGTTCCCTCTCTGGCTGTGTTTCGTCTGTCAAATAAATAAAAAAAATATTTAAACAAACAAATAAACAAACAAAGATGACTTAGCTTTCAAAATATCATATAAAACCATGGTAATATAGCATTTATTGGTACAGGCACAATGAGGCTTGACTAATTAAATAGAAAGGGGATTCTAGAAGACTCTAGCATGTATGATAACTCAAAGTGATATCAGAAACACTGGTGACAAGCACTTCACTTCATAGTGGTTGGCTAACTCTACTTAATGAGGGGAAATTGTGTTATATGCTATTCTGATCAGAACATTACACAGTGAATGATTACCATTAAGCTTTAGAGAGCATTTGCCATGAGCTAGGAGTTTTACTAGAACCTTTGTCTCTCTGCATTTCCAGTCTTTGATTTAGCTGCTCTTTTAGCTCTCACTTCAAAAATTAGAGCAGTACCCACTTTTAGAAAGCTTAGGAGTGTTGGAGCCAGGATCTACACATATTTCTCCTCTCTCAAATCTGTGCACTCAACCTCCTGCCTGGTTTTATATTTCTCTTCTTGAGAAACATTAATAAAAAACAAACCAAACCAACCAATCAACAAACAATATTATGAAGCTGTATCAAAATAATACAAACAACGTCAGCATGTTCAGAATTTCAATTAAATACAAAAGCTAAAGAATCATAAATTACAGTAATTTGGGGGAACCAGTGAGATAAGAGATATTTCATAAAAATACTAATTTTTAAAAGATCTTATAAACACCTCACTTGCATTAAAAGGAAATTTAATAATATCTTATTAAATGCACTCATTTTATTGATGCCTATAGGGTCTCTTTTAAATAGAGGCCTAGTATCCAAAAGTACATATTCTAATAATGTGAAGCTTGCAAGGAGAAACTAACAATGTGAAAACAGCCAAAAAGGAATCATATTTTATTACAATGGAAAATTGGCTGAATTTTGACTATTTATCTTATAAGCAAACTTTACTTGGAGAAACGTTATAAAGCTTGTTTGTCAGAGGGACCTTTAATAGCAAAACCTGGAAAATGTTACCTATTATTAGCTCAAACTATTGTATTTACCTGTTATCCTTATAACACTGCCAGGATAAAGAGTCTGTCAGTGTTTCCATTTCATTTAGGAATCAGTCACGACACTTTGCTCTGGGCTAAAACCTGGCATGGGAGTCCAAAGTCAGTTTTGTTTTTCCTTAAATAAATTTTGAAATACTTCTCAGCTAGGCCATTTTAGTTAGAATAGAACATAAATAAATGTAACTGACTCCAGATGCTTTTGGTGCCCACTGAGAAACAACAGAAGAGATACGTGCTTTCTTAAAAGTAAAATATAAATCTGAAAGTAACGACCAATGTGCACCCTCACTCCATATGAACCATGTGTCTTAATTTAAATGTGTGCTTTCTTTATTATTCTAGGACTACATGAAATTCAGCTCTCCCAGGGTGTTTATAGTAATTCACAAATTTTAGATACTTTAGGTAACATTTATTTAGTTCTAGATTTAAAATAAAATATACGTATCAACAATTCTTGACTTAGAGCAACACAGTATTATATATGCATAAAATTGGAACACCCTAAAGCCATCCTTGCCTAATAAATCTGGTAAAGATCACACCCATCCTCCACACTTTCAAATATATCATGTAACCATTGCTCTGTGTTGACTCAGCCTTGGAGAAAGGCACCCAGCAGGTTGGCAGGATAAAAGCTTTCCTGTTTTTTCAACATTGTGCCTCTGTAGGGTATATAGTGGCAGTGATACTGGCAAGTCTTACACAGTGCATAAATATTTCATTTTCCGAATCTACCAAACACACTTGGCAACATGGAAAAAGTGAGATGGACCATGAGCGGACCTCAGACGCACCTTCTAGATGTAACTGAGACATTCTACTCAGGTGTCACCTGGCACATTTATTTGTACTTTGTACTGGCACCATGGCAGCCCTCATATTCTGATTCCCGTCAAAGCATCTGAGTGCGTCACAGTATTTAGTAGTTAGATATACACAGATGAGCTCCCCCACATTTCATCAGTTTAGGGATACAGGGTTGACAAGAGGTCCAAGGTTGTTAGGAAGAATTATCTTCACTTTCTTACTCAGAAATCCATGAGAGTCACTGACAGAACCAACAGAGCATTGGATCTTGAGAACATTGACCCAGCTTCCTAAACAAATTATTTTTAGGTTCAGAGAGAGAGCTTCACTGGGGAAGGAGGGAAAAAGGAGAAGAAATAGTTTATTGTACAACTAGGTGCATAAAAACATTAAATTTGAGTTTAGATGACACAATAAATATGTTTTTCCTCCTCTTTGTTGGAAAGACTCTTTACCTTCTCAACTTATGCAGCTATAAAATACAAATGTCGGGGTACCTGGGTGTCTCAGTCATTAAGCATCTGCCTTCAGCTCAGGTCATGGTTCTGGGGTCCCGGGATTGAGCCCCGCATGGGGCTCCCTGCTCGGCTGGAAGCCTGCTTCTCCCTCTCTCACTCCCTCTGCTTGTGTTTCCTCTCTAGCTGTGTTTCTCTCTGTCAAATAAATAAATAAAATATTAAAAAAAAACCCCACAAATGTCAAGGATTTCTTTTTTTTCTTCCATTATGGACTCATGAACTTCAAGTAGCTGCAATATATTATGTGATTATAAGAACTACAAAAGTAAAAGATTTGTTTTTAACAGAAAACAGCATTAGTTAAAATATATTAAGGAAATCACTCATTATTGACATAAAATATCAATATTAATATTATCAATGTTGAATACCTATATTGATTTTATTGATATTGATAATGATAAGAGGGTATCAGGGAAGAAGTGGGTGGAGTCACTGTCCCTACCATGAAAACTCTGTAATCCAAGAACAGAAACAACCTACATGAGTCGCAAATTTTTCATCAGGAAGAGTGGATACTGTCACTCTAATAGTTATTGTGAGAAATAAATGAGACAGAGCTCAGAGAATTTGAGGAATTTATTAGGTTTAATGCCATGACACAGATTGATTTTAATAACATATTAATTGGTTATAATTGGATTCAGCTCTCTGAGTTAATGATTTGCATCCACATTTGAGGAAGAAAGATAAAAAGCAAATGGCAAAATTCTGTTGCCAACTGATTCTATTCATTTTCATTGTTGAAACAATGACTTTCTTGGATATTCATATGAGATGGTTTTGTTTACATTTCAATGGCTAGAAATGGGCCTGTTGGGTATTCCTAGTTTCTGGGCAGTCTCAGAAAGTGGATATTTTAACAAGGCACATTACTGCACAGGATAAAATTATGGTTCTTTTATAAAAGATTTAAGGAGAGGTTGGTTATGGAGTAGATCACCATTAGTCAGCCACACATTCAAAAATTAGGGAAATGCCTGAATTATGTTGAATTTTTAGCTTCATGTATGTCTGCTTCCCAAATAAGCTGTAGACTCTCTGAAGATAAACTCCAGCTTTATTACTTTTCTTAGAAGTTCTGCAGCATGCTACACAGGTTGGTGTCCACCTCAGAAACAAAATAAACACTTTTTTAACAATCCACATTATAACGATAAACTATCTATAAATACCACCCTCAATGAGTCATCCAGCTTCAAAACTTATTTATTTTTCTTTGTGTCTCTTCAATTCTATGTATATCCTCTATAGGTTGTTAATATATTCTCAGGGATATCCCTCAAATTCAAGGCAAGATACTCATATTTTATCCAAAGCTTTTGTGTGGAAAGATTTTGTGACTGAATAATTCTACAAACAGGAAATGGCATTTCAGTGGCACGTCTATAACTATGGATCTTATATGCACCAAAGTGTTTCTTTACTGCTCCCCAAAGTATAATTATTGTGGATTTATTCTTGGCTTTTATGAATGTCTAAGAGAACATAGCCCTATTAAATTGATTTCCTTCCCTCAGAACTTTAGCCCAATGGACTAGAAAAATACCTGACCTAGAGTAGAATTTATTAGAAATGCCCTTGCTTTTAGGGTTCCTGTGACTTGTGGCATTTATATGAAATACTGGTAAGAGGATCATAAAGATGTTTTTAATGGCTTTTCAACTGTTAGGAAATAAGAAGGTATTTTTTAAAGCTTCATTTATTTATTTGAGAGAGAGAGAGAGAAAGAGGGCAGGGGTGAGGGACCGAGGGAGAGGAATAGAGAGAAGCACACTCCCCTGAGTGGGGAACCTGATGCTGGACATTTTAATCTCACACCCTGAGACCGAGACTGTGACCTGAACCAAAATCAAGAGCCAGATACTTAACCAACTCAGCCACCCAAGTGCCCTGGGAAATAGGAAGGTATTAAAGCAAGATGTACTAATCAGATTGTTTACAAATGAGTTCCTTAAGTAGACATTTGTATAGTGTATGTAGGATATGGTCATGTATTTTATGTCTAATGAGTGAATATTGTATGTCTAATAATTTCCCCTTCCTTATCAAGTGACATGACCAAACTCAGATTTTTAGAAAGGAGCAAAAGCTTAAGTCTCTTTCTCATCTTGAAATTTGTAGAAAAGAATCTGTTTTCTGTCTGCATTTTCAGCATTTTGTTGTAAAAGCTTACATCTAGGGAAATTATTAGAGCTAATATTTTCAGCATGTTCTTTTTTGGATGAGAGAACAGTCCCCAGCTAGTATTGTATACACACAAACACACACACACACACACACACACACACACACACACACACACGGGAGAGAAACTGTATTTCAGATCCTGTTGGTTTTACTTTAGCCGTGGCCAATTTTACATCTTTAACATGATTCTTTTAATTTCATGATTAGCCGCTCAGTGCGCCCATTACCATTTCAGGTTTCAAACTTCTTTAGCACTGATTTCCACCCTTAGTAAAATATTCACAAAGCATGTATGACATCTTGGCTTACTATGCACCCAGACTGATTAAATAGGTTCATAGAATTAGGTGATTGAAGGAGAGAATATTATAATTACAGATCATCATGCTTTTAAACACAATGCTGGGGTTATTTTGCAGATTAATTCATTTAGCCTCCTATCATCCCCCAAAATACTATACAATAATTTTACAGTGTAGTACCGTACAGATTTTATACTGTCATATCCAACACATGCAGGTTTTATTTGTATGTCAGTTGACTCTAGAATTTACATCTCTGCCTATGACATAACATCTGAATTACATTCATGAATGCTCTAAATCATGTTCTTAAACTCTCCAAATTGTCTCTTTTTGCATTCCCTGTAACGCCTAGATTGAACCTATCTACTTCTGCCCATCTCCCTGCTACTCTGTGAACCAGGCTTCTGTCATCATCTCTTGGACTACTGTGATAATCTCCAAACTGAGCCCCTCCTTTATTCTTATGCCTTTCTAATCCATCCCCTACATTTAAAGCAGGGTAATCTTTTAAAAACATGCATCAAAAAGAACTCAGAAAATCTCTTTCAATTATTTTTTGGTCTAAAATTATAAGCTGGTACCCACATTAATAAAGAATATTCAAAATCATCTTCAAAGAAGAACAGGGTTGGATAATTTACAAATGTGAGTTCAAGATTTATTTAAACCCAGTTCAATCAAGGTTAACATGTAGATTAATGGAACATAAAAATAGCCCAAAGACACTCACTTTTATATAGTAATTTGATTTTCTGACATTTTTCAAAAGGATTTTACCCTTTTCTGCTGTATGTAAAATTTTTACTTATTCTCAGGAGTTTTATAGTTTCATGATGTGTCTAGATGTGGCTTCCTTCTTATATATCTTGTTCATGATAGTGGCACTTCCTATAAATTCCAGGTTGGCTCTTCCTTAGTTTTGGAAAGGTTTCTACCTTTTTATCATCTAACCTTGTTTCTTTCCCATTTTTAAAATGTTCTTCCTTTTGGAATTCTGACTGATATATATGTGTAAAGATTAACCTCAGTGTTTGGCTGAAACAGTCCTGCATGAGGACAGCCATCATGTCCCACAATATTGCTGCTTTCCAAACAGAAGAGTTAACATAGTGGTGAACGATTGATGGTGCATTTGGATTGTGCAAACATTGGCATATGAGTGAAGGCTTGCATTGCTCGAATACTATATAAGATTGATGGGAAATAAAGGCTTTAGGTCTTATGTGCTCCCCACATACAAACTTTGTATCTTTGGGATCTTGGATAGTTTGGGTATCTTCTGATTAAATGAAGATGCTTTACTTGCTTTATCTTCTGCTTCCCATCCTTCTATAAAGGTGAGTAAATATAGTTCTAGATTAAAGGCTGTGGGTTTCTTCTGGGTCTGATTGCCAGTTCCAACCTGAAAAGCCACTATATCCTTGTAGTGTATTTTAGGTTCTTATTCTATTTTCACTAACTTAGTCTTTGCCATCATTTTCTACTCTGAATCTCCATGGTTCATGCTAAATAAATTCTTCAGATTTATCTTGTTATCCACAGGTTCTCTCTTCAGCTGAATCTAGTACTAACACGTTTATCAAGATGATTTTTTTTCACATTCATGATTTTCATTTCTAAAAATTTTATTGTTCTTCTGCATACTTGGTTGGTCACTTTTGAAGTTACAACTTTATTATGTTAGACATTGCATATATAATTATGCTATAGTCTATATCTGAACATTTTAATATTTAAAATGGACCGTTAGTTTGTCTGATGTCATGGTAATGTTTTTTAAGATTTTATTTATTTATTTGACAGAGAGAAACACAGCTAGAGAGGGATCACAAGCAGGGAGAGTGAGAGAGGTATAAGCAGGCTTCCTGCCGAGCAGGGAACCCAATGCGGGGCTCGATCCTGGGGCTCCAGGATCATGACTTGAGCCAAAGGCAGTCATTTAACCAACTGAGCCACCCAGGTGCCCAATGATGTCATGTACTTAATAGACTTGTTGGTTTGGTTGTGAACTCATACTTGTTGGGTCTTAATCTTTGACAATCCTGAGGGCCCAAATTGTGAATAAAACATTTTCTGCATTTTACTCTAATTGAAGGCAAAATGGTATGTTTGTCTCTTCTGGTTAACAATTTTTAACTGACTTATGGTACTTAGCTAACTCTACTCTCAAACAGAGATGGAAAATACTAGTTAGATTAGAGGACAATACTCTCTTAACAGATTGAATTCAAAGCCCATTTGTATGATGTTCAGAACGTGGAATATATTGTACCTAGCATCAACATCATAAATGATGAAATGTTCAGACTATACTGCACAACCTCATTTAAAATATAACACTATATAAATACAGTTTATTTAATAGTAATACAAAAAACAGTACAATGATTCTGATGTATCCATTAACTAAGTGAGAAAGCTAATTTAATATTTATCAAGTACCTACTCTTTGCCAGTGGTATACACTGTGTCATGAAGATCCTAGAACAAGATCAGTTCTGCCATTATAGGCCTCACAGTATATACATTAAAAAAATATTCTATTTCAGGGCAGCTGGGTGACTCAGTGGGTTAAGCCTCTGCCTTTGGCTCAGGTCATGATCTCAGGGTCCTGGGATGGAGGCCCGATTCTGGCTCTCTGCTCAGCAGGGAGCCTGCTTCCTTTTCTCTCTCCGCTTGCCTCTCTGCCAACATGTGATCTCTCTTTCTGTCAAATAAATAAATAAAATCTTAAAAAAATTTCCTATTTTATAGTCAGTATTGAACCATGGTGTAATAGAATGTTTAATTAGTAGAGTGCTAAAAATGAGTAACAACTTAAAAATAAATAACCATTTTTTTCAAGAGGATAATGTGTTTTGATACTTCATTCCCACAAATTTCATTTTCAAACTTTCTTTTTTCTTTTTTTTTTTTTTAAGATTTTACTTATTTATTTGACAGAGAGAGAGATTACAAGTAGGCAGAGAGAGAGGAGGAAGCAGGTTCCCCACTGAGCAGAGAGCCCAATGCGGGCCTTGATCCCAGAACCCTGAGATCATGACCTAAGCTGAAGGCAGAGGCTTTAACCCACTGAGCCACCAGGTGCCCTTCAAACTTTCACAGGCAACAGTAGCAAAACTCTTATTTTTTTTTAAAGATTTCATCCATTTATTTGAAAGAGAGAAACACAGCGAGAGAGAGAGAACACAAGCAGGGGGAGTGAGTGAGGGAGAAGCAGACTTCCCATGGGGCAGGGAGCCCCATGCAGGGCTGGATCCTGGGATTCCAGGACCAGGACCTGAGATGAAGGCAGACGCTCAATGACTGAGCCACCCAGGCGCCCCAAAACTCTTATGTTGGTCAAACACATTCGGGCAGATTTGTGGTGCAGAGTTAAAAATTAGATTCCAGTATTTTTGTCTTTATCATATGGATTTTATTCATATTTGAAATCAGCACCCCCAGTCCTTTAAACTATTTAGCAGAAACTTTTACCAATCCTGATAAATGTTAGATGATCATGGTTTACATTATTATAATAAACATAAATGTAAACACACAGATCATAAATGTAAATATAAATATAATGTAAATGTATTACTTTAGATAATTATATAAGTTATTACATAAATATAAATGTAAGCACACACCAACATACTAAGCAATAGTCTTTTGTTGTATCTTCCTATTGCACTTTATTAATCACCTTTAAGGGGTATATTTTTTTCAAATGTTGGTATGTTCTGAATGTCTGTAAGACTTGGTAAATCTTATAATCTGCATGGGAATCCCTTAAATTCCTCACTGAATACATGACTCCTTAAGATATTGCCTTTCAGGCACCTTTCTGAGAAGTGAAGAGTAGAGCACTGAATACATACTAATTTTCTACTTATGCAAAACTTTCCAAAAAAAAGATCAAACATATCTTATAAACTCCAGTATCTCAAGTAATAAGACATACAAGTATAAGAAGTTTTTTTTTTAAAGATTTTATTTATTTATTTGACAGAGAGAGACAGCAAGAGAGGGAACACAAACAGGGAGGAGTGGGAGAGAGAGAAGCAGACTCCTCACTGAGCAGGGAGCCTGATGGGGGGTTGGATCTCAGGACCCTGAGATCATGACCTGAGCCAAAGGCAGACACAACAACTGATCTATACAGGTGCCCCCAAATACAGGAATTATTAAATACAATATCGAGCATCAAGATTTTCATGTCAATTGATCTATATGAAGGAGTGCCTGGGTTGCTTAATTGGTTAAGTGTCTGGCTTGGTTCAGGTCATGATTTCAGGATCCTAGTATCAAGCCCCATGTTGGGCTCCCTGCTTAGCAAGGAGTCTCCTTGTCCCTCTCCTCCTGTTCCTTCCCCTGCTTGTGCTCTCTTTTCTCTCAAATAAATAAAATCTTTAAAAAAAAAAGGGACACTTTATTGTTGATTAGCAACCATTAGCAATGTGCCAGAAATTCATTCTCTGTGAGGAAAAGCATATTAGAAAATACACAAATGAAATGATCAACAATTAGACATCTGAAAAAGAGAGGATCAAAGTCTAGCAAGGAAATAAAAATCATTTGAATATTTAAATCAAGACTGAATGCAAGCAATGGGTTAACCAGGTGATTAAAGAGCCTACAAGTCAACAGAGGATGATGAGGTGACAGCAGGGAAGTTACTACCCTCCCTCCACTGGAGAGACAGGAGAGGAGAAAGTCACCAGTATTGGAAGCTGAGGCCACACCCTGCCTGTCCACTGGGAGCTGAGACCTTAGAGGAGATGCCACCACTGCTGGAGGACCTACCTGAGGAGACCAGGAAAGGCGGAGATACTCTGGTGTCCCGTCCCTTTCACTCCCTTCCACTGCCTTGTCAGTGTCCTGCCCATGTCTCCCTTTGACAATTGTGGGAATAGAAGCCTGCAGGGAAGGATGAGGACAAACAGAACCTGAACTGGAAATTCTAATTCCTTTACAGTGAATTCATGTTGCAGTAGTTGGGCTCCTTTATGACCTGTCTTCACACCTACTTTGAAAAAGGAATAGAGAACTGTTTTTGTTTGAGATAAGGTTTAGGATACAGAGGGTTTTTTTTTTTTTTTAATTTTTTTTATTTTTAATCTGTTCTTATTTCTATTTTTGTTTTAATTTTCCTGTAAACAGTAAGAATTTAACAAGAAAAAAAATTCAGAAAAAAAATTTAAGATTTTATTTATTTGAGAGAAAAACACCAGAGAGATCATGAGCTGGTGGGGGTTAGGGGAGCAAGGGAAGAGGGAGAAGCAGACTCCTCACCAAGCAGGGAGCCTGAGGTGGGGCTCAATCCTAGGAACCCAGGATCATAAGCTGAGCTGAGAAGGCACAAGCTTAACCGACTGAGCCACCCCAGTGCCCCTAGAAAAAAGTAATGTAAGGGGTTGGGGAGCAGAGAGAGAGGGAGAGAGAATCTTAAGCAGGGGCTGCATCTTGTGATCCTGAGGTCATGCCTTGAGCCAAAATCAAAAGTCAGTCGCTTAATCTACTGAACCACCCAGGTGCCCTAGGAATTTCTTTAATCTCTAATTTCTATTCTGATTTATAATCCTGTCAACTGCAGTACTAGTGTGATAAACATAGATTCTAGACCTTCCTGATTGGTGAGATGCAGTATAACATGTTCACCCTCACTCAGCAATGGACTTGATCTTTCTTTGAAAAATGAAAAGGCTCCTTAAAAACATTTGTGTTTGTGTTACATTTTTCCAAAGACTAAATTGACATTGGTTAAGTTGAGAGTCTGGGATGATTTAGCTCTCTCTTAATTAAAAGAAAAGTATTTCAGTTCATAAAAATATGAGGCTTTCTAAATTGGAATTTACATATGTTAATTAGAGCGTTCAAGAGCAACATTTGGTACTTACGAAGTGCTTAACTCTGTGTTGACAAGGACTTGGAGCAACACTTACGTACAGAAGAGACAAATTTTCAAGGCTCTCGAATCAGTTTATTAACATGGAAATCATGTACTTGTCATCACATGGAAATCAATAGAAACAGAAAAATAAAATGAGTCTGAAATTCAAATTTAAATGTTGGTCTTTCTCTATAAAAATAGAGTTTTGGATTCAAAAGTCAGATATTTAGTAAAAGAATTAAAAACTTAAAAAGAAAATAAAAAAATTATTTGTTGCTTCTCTTCAGATTTACAGTAATCCGGATAGGTATGTATTACTAAGCCCTGAGTTACCATGAATCATAGAAAGGATTTTACCTATCAAAGAAAAAGGAATTTATAACTAGGAATACAAACACAATTCTTAGCCATGGCAAAAGTTTCATTTGCTAATTTATGGAACAAATTGAAACAATTTAGATTTTTTTATACTAGATTCTTAAAACACCTATAAAAACAACACAACTGGGCTAATTGGAAGTTTTACATTAAGGAAATCTTGCACCTTAGTTTGAACAATAAATCAGTCAATCCAGAAAGATATCTTAAAGATTTTGCCACCCAAAATTGCAAAGTATTTTTGAGTTTAGAGAGATAAGAAGGTATATTAAGCTTAAATAATTTAATTCTGAAATGAGCAGTGAGTCTTTACCATTTGTGGTTTAAGTTGATCTCACGTTGGTTTTTGTAATTACTTTAAACTGCTTAGAAGTTTTTATGCAAGAGATACAACTTACCTGTAGATGATCCTACATGGGTTGTTTTACGATCATTTATGCAGTACATGTAGTTTGGCTCTTGTAGACTTAGCTTTATTATTTACACTTCTGCCATATTATCCAATGAGTCCCAATTTGTGAAAATGTTTAAGATACATAAGGAATCCAGATTTAAAGAAAGCAGAAAAAAATAGAAGAAAAAGTAAACATTATTACGGAAACAGTCAAGAAAGTAAGAATTGAAACTCTGGGTGGTCTCTTAGAACCCATCAAATATTTTCAATTCAGGGGACCACACAGAGAATGAGAAAAGCTGAAGTACTTTATTATATTGCTAACAATTCTTTTCAACAAAATGTTTCCAGTTGTTAAAATCTAATTGTCTTTTGTGTGTGTATATCTTAGAACTTCTTGTCAGGAAGTTACTGGGGATCCTTATCAGCAGAAAAATATAAAACCATAAAAAAAGTATACTCTTGGAAATATCAGGTAAAGAATGATAATCTCATCTATACCAACTATTCTTCCTACTTTTCTATTTTTGTCAGGTACACTAGTTAAGACAAAAATTCATTTCCCCTCTTTTGATCTCTTTCTACATTAAGACACTGCACTGTTGGGGCTGTCTTTTTATATAATATCTGTTCTACATAGCTTTTCTGTTCTAATTCTGTGCACTCTTTCCCCAATCAGTTCAAAGCCATTTGAAAGTAAGTTTAATAATTTGCCAATGTTGACTAGCTTTTTTATTTTTTTTTTTTATTTTTTTTTATTTATTTATTTATTTTTTTATTTTTTAAGATTTTATTTATTTGACAGAGAGAAATACAGCCAGAGAGGGAACACAAGCAGAGGGAGTGAGAGAGGGAGAAGCAGGCTTCCCTCTGAGCAGGGAGCCCGATGTGGGACTCGATCCCAGGTCTCCAGGATCGTGACCTGAGCCGAAGGCAGTTGCTTAACCAACTGAGCCACCCAGGCGCCCCTAGCTTTTTTATTTTTAATGCAATTAAAAAACCATTAGAAATTTGTATTCAAGGCTGTCAATAATGGCACCAACGTACATTTCTAAAGGTTCCTCCATCAGTCTCTTGGTCATCTCATGTATGTGAACACAACTGGTTTCCATTTATTTCTCTGCTTTCTCACTGGAAAATTTCTTTCTCTGAAATAACCAGTATGGCTTTCTACTTGTATTATACAACGGAACATTTTACAGCTTAAAATGTAATTTTTCACATAACACAGCTAATTTAGTTCTTACAGTAAGTCTCTATAAAATTATAATATGATTGTAATTATTTTGCATCTTGAACACAAAAAATCTTGAGATCAATAAAAATGAGTAGGTTGCCAAAGGTTTACCTATCAATAGTAAAATATATATGTGTAATATTCTGCAGGGTCCTGGAAGCTATGTGATCCAAGTCAAATGCATGCATATCCCAGTGCAAACTGTTAACAACAGATCCCTTCTGCTGCTGGAAGGACTCAGACATCGTGATCTTCCTTTCATTGCTGCCTCCCCCAAAATGCTTAATGTAAGCAGTCATATATATAGGCCACTTCGTAAGTCACTGTGAAATGAAAGAAACAGCAAGAAAAATTATCTAACTGGAATAGTTCAGTCCATTGACACCTAAAAAGAAATAAATAAAAGCTCAAACTTTCTGTTATAGGAACTCATTATAAAATCTATATTGTATTCTAGTTTTACCTTTTCTAAAAACTACAAAAGTTAGAAAACTATGATTGAGGGTCTTTTTTTGTTTCTTTTTTTCTTTCTGACCACCTGTCTTGGTCTTCCTGGCATTCTGTGACATCCATGTTTTTCCTTAGGTATTGCTGTGTGATCAGAAAGGTTGCTAATGAAGTATGGCAGAAGCAGGCTAGGGCCTGCTTCTCATCTGCAGCATGCTGGATTGCACATTCTTATTTATCCTGATGAACTGACAGTGGAACTCTAGAGACTTAGTCCAATTTCCTGCCCTAGACAGGTACTGTGACTATTAACCCCAGCAATTGTTTCTGTGAAAGTTGGTACATATCATGGTTTTAGAAGATGAACAGTCATTCTCCCTCATTTTCAGGGTTTTTGTTGTTGTTGTTTCTGGATTTTTTTTTTTTAACAATTAAAAACATGAAATTTTAATCAGTCTTTTTGCACTCCTGTAGAGACTGCTTTACGAATGAAGTGTTAAACCAAGAAGCAGTTCTTGTCATCCAGACGTGATAGTAGTCCACATAAAATTTTAGGAGGACCCGGATGGCAGACTATTTATATCTCTGCTATCATATTCTTTGTAAATTATGAACAGGGAGAGTTCCTTGACAGAATAGCTGCAATTATCATTTCATTACGCTGCTTTAGGGTATCCCAATGACCCCTAAGCACTTGGTGGCTCCATGTTTATAGCAAATGAAGATGCTAACTCAAGCCAGGGGAATAGCACATCGAGTACTCCTGCACAGGGCAGTACAAGCACCTTTTGATGGAATTTGATCCCTACTACGTAGTTTGTACCGTAGAAGCATTATTCACTGCAGAGGGAGATTACAAGAAAGTAATAAATGCAGACTGTATTTTCTTTCCAGGTCCCCGGGCCTTTATTCTACTGAGTTAGTATGCCATCATAGAAAATGCCACAGGCCTAAAAAGATAAAAAGAATGAGCCGATTGCTCATGAAAAGTTATCCTGAAGCCAGGGTCTTACTTTATCCAGCCCTTTCAGAACACTTCTGTGTTCCTTTCTAGAGGAAGAAAAATTTTGAAAACTTTTTACGTCTACACATTCACAGTATTTTAGGCTGAACTGAGACACGGAAGACACATTAAGCAAGTTACTAATTTAGCATTCTAAAAAAGCTAATAGCGTATCCACACTTCAGAATTATATTAACTATTTGGCTAACATTTTTTCTGGAAGAGCTCCTGAATGCTGTGTGAGGAGGCTCACTGAAGATACTGAAGCAAATTTTATTGTCTCAAGTTCAGTTCTAGCCCCCAAATTATGTCTGTTACTTAGGTCTATCTTCTATGGGCATTCTTTGAGAATCATATTTTTCTTTCAGTGATTTAATAATATTTTCTTCTCAAATGCATAAAAATTCTCCCCATGAGACTTTTCATTTTTGTTTATTATTTGTCCAATGATCTTTTTGTGCAGAAATGACTCTTCCCTTATATAGCGAGACCTGAAAGTAGGCTGATCCCACCACCACCACCATCACCTCAGCCACCAAAACTTCCATTTTTACGAACATTCTCACCAGGATACTGCCATCACTGACATCACCATCACCATGAAAAATCACTGCTGTTCTAGCACCATATGTATCTACAAAGCAAGTCACACGAAATTTTCTTTTTAGTTTAGTGTACTGCTTTTCAATTCAAATGATCATCAATAGAAGTGTCTATTCTGTGTGTCTAATAGAAGTGTCTATCTATGATCGGGGCGCCTGGGTGGCTCAGTTGGTTAAGCGACTGCCTTCAGCTCACGTCATGATCCTGGAGACCTGGGATCGAGCCCCACATCGGGCTCCCTGCTTGGTGGGAGTCCTACTTCTCCCTCTCTTGCTCCCCCTGCTTGTGTTCCCTCTCTGGCTGTGTTTCTCTCTGTCAAATAAATAAAAACTTAAAAAAAAAAAAAGAAGTGTCTATCTATGATCAATAGAAGATCTTATTAAATACAGATTCTGATGTATTATGTTTTGAGGGTGACCTGAGATTCTGCATTTCTTTTTTTTGTTTTTTGTTTTGTTTTGTTTTGTTTTAAGATTTTTACTTTATTTATCTGAGACAGAGAGAGAAAGCATGAGCTGTGGGGAGGGCAAAGGGAGAGGGAGAAGCAGACTCCCTGCTGAAAAGGCAGCAACATGGGGCTAGATCCCAGGAACCCGAGATCATGACCTGAGCAGAAGCAGACGCTCAACCAACTGAGCCACCCAGACAACCTGAGATTCTGCATTCGGCTAAAGCTGCTGCTTTGGGACCAGTCATGAGGAGACAAGCCTCGGGCTAAATACTCTATAGAGATAAATATAAGAATTGAATTCTTACCTATGGATAACCTACAGCCACATTATAAACCTCTTTAAAGCATACCCGGTGTGTATAAATCTCAATTCACAGACAAGATAAATTTGGGGTAACTAGTCCTACACCGGAGCAACTCAATTAATGTTTTAATATGAACTTCATAAGAAGGTGAATATGAGCTTCATAAGAATGTGATTAACATGAAACATTCATTAGCAAAGCTTTTCACTTGAGGTGGTATACTCAAGTAAAACAAAGATTCCCATATAGACAACCATGTTTAAGGAATATTGGAATAAAAATAATATGTAAATATTAAATATAGGAATGTATCATAAGACAAATATATTAAAAAATTGGTACAATGTAAGCTCATATGGTTTGGAAGAGTCTTAGAGAAACTAGATTGAGATTTCCCCTGGTCTATTGGTAATTTTATTGCCTTTGAATTTCAAATTACTAATCAGTGTTTCTTATCTTCCTCATTCTTTCTGTTTCTGCACCTCCTTTCAAAGCTCATTTATGCAAATATGGAATTGTATTATCACTATTCCTGTTTATCACTATTGTTTCCAAATAGGCATCTCTCAGATTTAGTGACTAAGTGTTTAGATTTCCATATTTCACACATTCTTCTGTATCTGCAGCTTGAACCTGAATTACAATTTCTGAATGGTGTGTAGCCTTCCCTTCCTAGCTGCAGACAGAACAAATTTGCCTGTTTCCCAAAGGGGTAATCAGAAGTTATGCTCCTCCTGAGACAAAAGAAAATCAAGCAAGCTTATTTAGTTCTGTTTTAAGTGCCAATGAGCTGGCTTAGACAAGGGAAGAATGCTGCAAGGTCCCTATCTAACTCTTCTAACAGATGTGTTCAATCTGAGTGCATTTCAGCACATTGGGATGTAAAAATAGGGACTGAGTTTTTTTGTTGTGTGTATGTGTGTGTGTGTGTATGTGTGTTTAAGTAAAGTGCCTTGTATTCTATGAATAACCGCTTGAATACAGTCATACATTTCAAGTGCATTGCGTGTTTTTAATAAAGAACACAAAGATCGCATCTTTCAAATGGAAATGACTTTTTCATCTAATCATATCTAATGTCATGGTAGCAATCTCACAGCAAAAGAATACTTGTCAAAGCCAATAAGAAAAGTTGCAAGAATTTTTGTACCTTCGTGGCATCTTTGTAAATGTAACAGCTGCCTCAATTATTAAATGAGAGGATACTGTGGCATTAGTAATTATAGCTGCGCCTCAGGTAGAATAATAAAAAGTGAATTTATCATAACTACACAGCAATAACAAGGTGAACCTTTTATATTTTGTCGATATACACTATTCTCATTATGAGGATTATGCCCCTCATATCTAAGTTATATAAGTGAAAAAATTCTATCCCTAATGTTAGAGTCTTATTTTGATTGAAATATGTTGTGTATGCCTAATAGTTAGCATGATATTTGAGGTCAGTTTCTGCAGCTTGACTGTAAGGAAAATTTTCCATCTCCTGGGGTACTTTTTATATGATATAATTTTGATGTAATTTTTATGACTTTGTTAATTGTAAAAACAACAGGTGCTCCTTAAGTAACAATGAGAAAGATTTGAACATTTAGGCTGCATTCTAAAGCAAAACAGGTCAACAATAAGACTGTCGTTTTTAGTTCTATTCTGAACTGTGTGCATTGACCCATGCTGTTGCAACCACATGCTTCCATGGTATGTCTATGCTAAAGATTATGACAGGAATTGAGAATGGAAAAATCCAAGTTATAAATACAAATAAACTAAAATCACACTTTTAATTTATTTACTTTTTTAGGTTTTTTTGTTGTAATGAGAGTCAGGCTAGTGGCCTCTCCTCTGATTTTACCAGCTGTCCTCCTCCTGGCTTTCACTGATAAGATGCCCACATCCAAGTGTTAATAATACCTTTTTGCTACTTACTAATCATTACTGTTTATCATACAAATGTTCTCAAGTTTATCTGGATTTTTTTCCAGTCTTTGCAGAAAGTAGCAGAATTGAGTTGTCCAAGGCAAAATTCATATCTTGGACCATCTACTTCTACCGTTCTCTTTGGTACTATTCAAATTTTTAAGAGGATCAGTCTCCTCTCTGATTGCTTTTAATCTCTGCAGGATTCACAATTTTGCCACCTCCAAAGCATGCAAAGTACATTAAGTTCCTTAATCTATAAAAGAAGAAAATGCATATAATTTCAAATTCACTGAAATGCTTAACAGTGTGCTTAGCATGATACAGAATGTAAAAGTGGACAACAGTTAGTAGTCAGATTCCCATTGGAATATGCTCATATAAAACCATCACTTTAGTAGTACCCTGGGGAAATTGTTTAAATAACTAGTGCAGTATCCTTTAGGGCCAGATGATTTTAACAGAAGCTATTCCAAGGAGGGAGTGTTCTGCAGGCACCTGCAAAATGATTCACTTATGCCTATCAGTTGGGAATGGTAGACGGTCCAAGTAGACCACAAAGTGTGTTGGTTATGGTCTTTCGTATATTAACTCCCTATAGTAGCATCCTGATTGTTCTTTAACTAATATGAAATGATTACAAAATTTCAACATTTGCTTGAAAGTCTCTATCAATATCTACACTGTGTGTGTATCTAAAGCTATGTCTGTATGTCCTAAGTGTTGTTTACTTCTTACCTTTCCTTCTGGGTGACAAATATCCCCAAAGAAATAATAAAACATGACTTTTGCAACTATATTTATAGACAAAACCTGGTAATCTCAATATTTTTAATCAAAGTCAAGTCTTTGTGACATATAGTTGAAAATAAAAAGGATTCCCTTGAAATGTATAATAATAACCTTTGTATTACACTGTTCTGAATTCTAAGATACAAAACTTAGAAAATATTTCTTGCTCATATATCAACATCAGGTGGATATTCTTACCTAGGAGGCAAGTTTTAACTCCCCAATTATTTACAAGCCCAGATCCTTTTGACATGGTGGTTTCATGATTCTCTTCTACCTCATTATACTGATATCCAGCTCACAGAAGTGAAGAATGGAAGAGACATATTCACCCCTATTTATATATTCCATGAAAAAGACGGTGTAGCACAGCTCCCCCTATCGATAAGAGGAGCTAGAAAATTAGTCTAACTGTGTCCCTGATGAAGAATGTATTTTTGGTAATCAGATAGAATGGTGTTATTCCCTTGAAATTAAACTATTTTAATACACACCATGACCTACTTACTTATCTTCAGTATCATACTCCCTTTGTTCTTTTGAACAAATACATGGCTCTTCTTGATTGGAAATTTGTTTTTTATTTTGTTTTTGCTTTTTTCCAAAAATATATTCTACTTCTTCTCCAGGTGTATTTTCTATAGCTCCACTCTATCTAAAGTAGAAATTACCCACCTCCCACCCATCATTTACTCCCTTACCGAACTTTTCCCTTCTAAGCATTTATGAACAGCTGTCATAATATTACATATTTATTTGTGAACTTCTTTTTTTTGGTCTCTTTCCCCCTTTATTGTAAGTTTCATGAGTTTAGAGACTGCACTACTTTTTAACCAATACACATATAGGCAAAATACTTATTTGTTAAAAGAATATGTATCTACGTGGTTTTATTCATTCATTCATTCATTTTTTTTTAAAGATTTTATTACTTATTTGACAGAGAGAAACACAGCTGGAAAGGGAGCAGAGGGAGAGGCAGGCTTCCTTTGTGGGGCTAGATCACGTGACTCCGGGATTCCAGGATCATGACCTGAGCTGAAGGCAGATGCTTAATGACTGAGCCACCCAGGTGCCCCTTATTCATTCTTTCGACAAACTTTTGAGCAATTGCTATCCAGGAGATACTGCTCTAAATCTTGCAGATAAAAAAGGTAAAAAAAGAAAAAAAAAATGCCAATGCTTTTCCTTCTTTTAGTCTAATGGAGGAAATAGATGAGTACCCAAGCAGCTTAGAACGCAGTATGGGAAATATTATAATGGAGGAAGAACAAAGTGCTCTTGAAATTCATAGGAGGGGCTCCTTACCTTTAAAGGGGGGTCAATATGTAGTCTATGGTCAATATGGAAGTTAATTCTTTCTTTTTTTAAGATTTTATTTATTTATTTGACAGAGAGAGAGAGAGATCACAAGTAGACAGAGAGGCAGGCAGAGAGAGAGGAGAAAGCAGGCTCCCTGCTGAGCAGAGAGCCCTATGGGGGCCTCGATCCCAGGACCCTGAGATCATGACCTGAGCCAAAGACAAGGCTTTAACCCACTGAGTCACCCAGGCACCCCGGAAGTTAATTCTTAAGAGACCTGAAAGATAAGAAAGGAGAGTATTGAAAATGGAGTGTTCCAGACAAAAGAAACAGCCTTCACAGAGTTATGGAGATGAGATTGAAACTTTTACTCAGGACATAAAAGAAATTCAGCATAGTTGGGGCATAGATAATGAGTGGAGAATATGGAGACATGAGTCCATGAGATAACTATGAAGTGTCTCCTACGCCATTTAAGGCAGTCTGAACCTTATTTGAACGCAAAAGGGAACATTAGACAGTGTGAACGAGTAAGTGGCTTGTTAGTGATATAAGCAGGTACCCAGTGTGTTTGGGGAGTGGAAATGTTTCCAGAGTGACAGGTCCACTGCAAGTCTGTAAAAGTGAAAGACTTTTGCAGGGATATACAGGGCTCTTCTCAAGAGTTCACCAGATGTAGTGAAAAGTCTCCAGCATTCCCTATGCAGATGTTTTCCAGATCATGGGAACAAGATGACTTTAGATGAAATTAAAGGCCATTAAGTGTACAGCAAACAGAAAGAAAGATTGTTTCAGATCGAATTTAGCTTACCTCTTCAAATTTCTTGCATTAGAAGGTCATAGAACCTAATCTGATGCCTGGATAATTTAAAGGGCTGAGTAGTTTATTTCATTAATCATTAATAGTGTTTGTATATTTGTTCTAAAATAAGGTTAATCATTTATCATTTTTCAATCGAGTAAACTAACTGCTACTGAAACCAAGAAAGAACCCCCTCCCCTCAATCCATGATGTCACTGTTGTTAAGGTGTAGCAGTAATGGGTCTAGGCCATAGAAAATCTAATCATTCTAGCCTCCACTCTCAACTAAAAATAATATTCTGGTAAAGGTACATTCCTATTTTAAAATTTTATTCCCTAGAAAATGTGTCTTCTTTTCTTGTTCCAGGTATTGGGCTCTAAAAATGGGAAATTCTCAGGCACCTGGGTGGCTCAGTTGGTTAAGAGACTGCTTTCGGCTCAGGTCATGATTCTGGAGACCCGGGATCGAGTCCCACATCAGGCTTCTTGCTCGCCGGGAAGCCTGCTTCTCCCTCTCTCAGTCCCCCGTTTGTGTTCCCTCTCTTGCTGTGTTTCTCTCTGTCAAATAAATAAATAAAATCTTTAAAAAATAAATAAATAAAAATGGGAAATTCTCAATTCTGTGCCTTTCTTCCTGCCCAGACTTATTCATTTATTCAAATAACATTGATTGAGGACCTACTAGATGAAGCAGTGATATGTAGCCAAATTAATGGAATTATTCTAAAAAGAAAGAAAGATTAAAAAATCATTTGCATACTGTTTTCTCTCTCCAGAGATTGATAGTGCACATGACTTTATTAAGATCTCGGAAAGTTTACAGTGAAAAAATGTGTTCAGCTTTTTTTAATCTAGCATCCCTTCTACTTTACTAAATCATAGAATTGTTTCTCATACAACACCCATTTAATACTTGTGGAATCCTAGTATTTAGAAACATAGTTTGGGAAAAACTAATTGTGGGATAGTACACCAGTCTTAATCTATTCTAAGAGAATTTGTCAGTATCTTGAGAATGGAGATTGGAGCCCTCTCTACATTGTTTTTCCTACTTGAAGGGGAGAAAACCATTTTAAAATTTTAGTTCTTAACATTATTCTTGATAATATTCCCAGTTGTGTATGGTTATACAATGTTATAATTTGAGGGAAAAAAAGTAAAAATTGTTTATTGAGTCCATTTAAAGACAGAAATGTGGCTAAAACGATTATTTTCTCTTTTCACAGTAATGATATTATTGTAATTCCTTGGAATCATGTAACCATTTACCTTTTAATGTCTGTGAAATGACCTTGTTGTGTCATTCATAGACCAATCAATTCCTGGCAAGTAAGACACAGAACAAATGATGACTCATTAAAGAAACTTCTGTGACTCCCTCAGAAAAAGCTACTTGCTTCACTGTTTAGTGGTTACATGGCTCTTCACTCATAACTTAGCAAGAGCATTACATTTCAGTATTTTTATTTTTGTTTCTTTCTTACCAGATTGTAGGTCATTTTGGGGGGGAGAAAAATAAATTCAACAACAAAAAACAAACGAGCTGACCAAAAAAAGGGGGGGGGGCTAATGACTTGAATAGATGTTGCTCTAAAGAAACTGTGCAGGGCGCCTGGGTGGCTCGGTGGGTTAAAGTCTCTGCCTTCAGTTCAGGTCATGATCTCAGGGTCCTGGGATCAAGGTACCCATCCGGCTCTCTGCTCAGCAGGGAGCCTGCTTCCTCCTCTCTCTGCCTGCCTCTCTGCCTACTTGTGATCTCTCTCTCTGTCAAATAAAGAAATAAATAAAACCTTAAAAAAAAAAAAAGAAAGAAACTGTGCAAATGGCCAATAAGCTTATAATAAGATGGTCAACATGACTGATTATCAGGAAAATGCAAGTCAAAACCATGATGAGATACCACTTCACACTCATTAGTATTGCTGTTATTATTATTTTTTTTAATAAAGGGATGCCTGGGTGCCTCAGTGGTTAAGCCTCTGCCTTCAGCTCAGGTCATGATCCTGGAGTCCTGGGATGGAGCCCCACATTAGGCTCCCTGCTTGGTGGGAAGCCTGCTTCTGCCTCTCTCACTCCCACTACTTGTGTTTCCTCTCTGGCTGTGTTTCTCTCTGTCAAATAAATAAAATCTTAAAAAAAGAAAGAAAGAAAGAAAGAAAGAAAGAAAGAAAGAAAGAAAGAAAGAAAGAAAGAAAGAAAAAGAAAGAAAGAAAGAAAGAAAATAACAAATGCTGAAGAGGCTGTGGAGACATTGAAATCTCGGTATTGTTGGTAGGAATGTTAAATAATGAGGTATATAAATGTTACGGAATGTAAAATAGAAAAGAGTATGGCGGTCCTTCAAAAAATTTAACATAGGGTTACTGTATTATGATCTTGCAATTCCAACCCTGGGTATATACCCACCTGAAAAATGAAAGCAGAAACTTGAATGGATACTTGTATACCTATGTCCATAACAGCAATATTCATAAGCACCAAAGATGGAAGCAACCCAAGTGTCCATCATTGAATGGATAGATAAACAAAATGTGGTATATTCATAGGATGAGATATCATTAAGCCTTTAAAAGGAAGGAAGGAAACTCTGTCCTGTTACAACATGGAAGAACCATGAAGACAGTACAAGTGAAGTAAGTTGTTCACAGAGGACAAAGACTATATGCCACATCTGTTAACAAGCATAGTCTGATTCATAAAGACAGAAAATGGAAGGATGGTTGCTAAGGACTGAGAGGAAGGTGAAATGTGGAGTTACTGTTAAATGAGCATGGAGTTTCAAGTTGGGAAGACGAAAAAGATCTGGATATGGATGATGGTAAAGGTTGTACAACAACATAAATATAAGCAATGTCCCTGAATTATACTCTTAAAAATGGTTAAGGTGATATATTTTATGTTCTATATTACCTACCACAGGACAAAAACTGAATGAACATAGAATGAATGAATCTAGGCATGATGCTTTCCTAACGTTTTTTAAAAAACACAAATGGAGCTCAAAAAAGAAATGAAGAAAGACTCTGCCATAATCTTGTTACCAAGTAGCAGGAAACAGAGCACCATAAAATAAACTCTCATGGAAGTCATTGTGGTGATCATCTAAAAAATAATATAAAGTGAAAAATAATTTAAATAAATAAGATAGTATTATTTAATCATATTTTGATGCTCTTCTCTATGAACCTAAAATGTACTTTCTCTTTTAGAATGTTTTGTATCCAACTGAGACATTTTGTGAGTCATAATCAAAATATTGAGGAAGTCCATTATCATTTGGTGAGCCAAAATTTTTGTGTGACTCATTGCTTATCCAGGTATCAGGTAAACCCATCCCTCTTACTCCAATAATAAATAGTTACATATGAAAAAACCGTCTTTGTCTAATTCCCCTGTTTTTATAAATTCTTGTGTAAACTAATGAAGTAGTAAATTCACCACCAGACCTTAATAGCTCACTTAAGGTGGCCTGGCCAAGAAATGGTAAAACTTGGAGTTTTAACTTTGTTCTTCAGATTTCCTTATGCAGTTTTTCTTTGACATCAGTGCACTGAGGCCCAAGGTAAGCCATTGCTTTGGCTGTAGAAAGGTCTTATTGTGTGATCACGTAAATGCTTGGCCTGCAGTTTCTGTGATTCAACATACACATTGGAGGATAAATATATTAACTAATATTACTTTAGGGAGGTAGTATGTGTCTCAACTGCTTGCTTTTAAAATATTTAATATTGCCAGATTACAGGTGCAATTGGAACATCTTTTTGTATTAAAAGCAAATAAAGTTTTGTAGGTTTTCATACTGTGAAACAAAGAATACTGACAATACATTTTCTCTTTATTTCTGTGAAGAGATTTCACAATGGGCCTATTCCTCTCGCTGTAATGAATCATTCAGTTCAGAGTAAGTACATATAAAGAAACCGAAAGACATTTAATAGTGATTTATTAAACCTATTGAAAACATTGTCATTTCTTTACGACAAAGTTGAGATCACAACGTCTGAAGTACAATAGCATCTTCGTCGAGCTGGAAGCGTCAAGGGAGTCATGAAGGGCACCGATGCCTCTCGGGAGGTGAGTACACTGGTGTCTGATGGCAGCTCAGTATGGTAATGCTTTCGCCCTGTCCTCCCTGATTGGACCACCCTCTCTTCCTAGCATGATTTCACCCAAATCTTTCTTTTCGTTCAAGTCACATCCAGTACTTTCAGTCTGATCAATAGACTGTATGCTTTCTTCCCTGCCAGTTTCAAAGAGAGCACAGTGCCTCACTCACTGTAAGCATTTGTTTCATGTTTTTCTTTTTCTTTTTTTTTCTTTTTTTTTTTTTTAAGACAAGTGATTTCCTTCCTTTGAGAGCAATATACAGGCTTACTTTTCAAGATCAATGAGTTGTTTTCAAAGAGTAAAAGCAGTGGTATGCTGGTAAATGTTTAACAACAAGCATTCCAGGACCAAAAAAAGGAAAAAAAAAGTTGTAGTTTGTGGTGTTTCTCGATTTCCGTGATGTAAATACTCCCATCTTGGCAGATTTTAAGCAACCACAGTTTTTCAACCAGCTCATAAAACTCCTGAAAATTTAATAATTGACAAGCTAATATGTACCAGCTTCCTCACAAGCTGGCTCTCATACATCGCTGGCAAAAGTGCCAGTCATAAAGACATCCAGAAAGCTGGAAAAGTAAGATGGAAAAGCACTCCTTTGTGATGATGAGGCTCCAAGTTATGCCCCTTTATCACCTTTACCAGAGATCCAATACTCCTAGCAGTAAAATACCTTTAACTTTTATTTAGTTCTCTCTAAATGGGGACCAATCTCTGGAAGTGAACACACTTAGAAATTAATACACTTAGGCTTTCTTCTCTTCTCTCTCTCTCTCTCTCTCTCTCTCTCTCTCTTTGTTTTATGAACACTGCCTAGATGTGTGCCTAAGGCACACAAAATAATCACATTTTCTGAGTGTGTGTTATTTACTTTGCCTTGTGATGGGACCTGGGCACATATGTTCTTGTTCCGTTCTCATAACCTTGTAAGGTGGGTACCTATATCCCTGCTCCCCAGGTAGGTGCCTGATGCAGTGGTGTTAAGGAGATAAAGGATCAAACTGAGCTTTAGCATCTCAGGGCCACACACTTTTTAACGCTGACATTCTACTTCTATATGGCAGTTTATGCCATGGATAGGACAAGTACCATCGTGATTTGCAAAGTGTTTCTAGTCCATAAAGTGCCTTAACATGCTGTATTGTCAGAAAAACTCATTGAGGTTTGGCAGTGCAGATGCAATGTCATTTTTGCAGATGAGTAAATGGAGCTAAGAAACTAGACCACCCCACATTTCATGATAGTTCCCCTAGTTTGCAAAAAGAAACATGCACAAAATGCCTAACGATCATCACATAGGTCCCATGGGATACAAGGAAACATGGAAATCATCTGGTCCAGTGCTCTTATTTCATAGAGAAGTTCTTTACAATCTTGCAAAGAGCAACTAAGATTCTATACTTGACTTCTACAGAACCCATTTATTTTAACTGTGTGATTTTATCTTGCTGACATTCTCATTAAGTATAAAATTATAGGGCAAGCATTTCAAAATCTGTTTTGGGAATTGTGTACATAGACAAAAAAATATTAACATAACAGAATAGAGTGGTATTGATAATTATTGATCTTTATAGACTGATTTAACATTAGGTCACGATTTTTTTGCTTATGGATCCTTTATATTTACTTTTATCATTTAATAGCAAAATGAATGTATTTGGGGTTTATCAAATCAAACCTTGTGAACACTTCTCATGTGAAGAACTATAAAAATAAGTTTGAAACTTTTATCAGTGCTAAAACAATGAGAATAAATAAATGGCTAATAGAACCAAGAGGAAGAAAGGCTTCAAATTATTGGTTGGTTTAGAGAATCAGAATGTTTTTGGATGACAAAGCCCCTAGCCTCACAAGTATTAGCTGCTACAATTTATAATTTCACTGGATAATAATAATAATATAAAAAAAACTACTCAGGCTTGAGGTTGTCTAGACACATATGGTACAAAGACTCACATTTTTGTTCAGTTGATTTTTAAAGTAAATTTTCATTAGTGTGTTTGCTTTCTACTTTACTGCATTAGGAGTTATCTGTTTATTCTTAAAAGGGGGGCCAATTTTTCCCAGAAGACATCTTCTTTTCTCTCCTGGGAAGAAACATCAGACCAAGTTATCTCTAAAATGGCATTTCTCTTTTTTTTCTTGCGGAAAGCAAAACAATAATTTACATTGCTATTTGTTCCTTTGGTTTGGTTTGGTTTTTATAAGTGAATAGGCTTTCCCTCGTATGCTATTTATGTGTATTGAGAGAGAAATCATCATCATCATCATCATCATCATCATCATCATCATCATCACAATCATAAATAGTTTAATAGAGAGAAAGAAAGGGGTTGTGGGACATAACACTGAATGAGATTGGTCAAGCGAGAGGAAGAGTAGGGGTTTGAGCAGAATTATCCCTGTGTACTGATGCCTGGGCATCTGGGATTGGACTGATCTAAGAACCACTGTAAAGAAAAGCATGCAGTGTTCAAATGTGCAGAATACATGCCACCTCTCTCCCTATTTTTCTTGAAAATGACACTTTTCCTGTATGTGGCATCACCATTCAATCTTCCTTTGAGTCAAACTCCATACCAGTTCTAGCCAGGAGCATGACAGTTACCAGTTACCCATCTAGTTTCTCTGCAAAACTCTCCCTTCAGTGACCTTCAACCCAGGCTAAGTGTGAGACCAGAAGGAAAACCTAGACACCCAGCAATGTACTGTGTGTGTTCCAGGGGCTGGGGTTGAACACAAGCACTCCAGAGTGCCCTCATCTGGGGCAGTGTACAGCAGACACCTCTGTTTCATAGCTAAGCATATTGAATCTCCTCTTGAAACTAATATGAACTATTTTTGTTCCTTAGCCTTTAAAAACAGAATGTATGTTTGGTCAAAAATAAAATAACACAGCTGTCAACATTACAGGTTCTTCCTCCCTTTGATGTATAGGATTTGGGAAGACAAAGGAGGACTATGGAGAGCAGAGAGGGCAGAATAAGTCACAGTGCTACTTCAAGAACTTTGTTGCATGACAGGCAGAATGATGCCCTGAAGAATTTGTAGAAAGCCATGATGCCCTCCTAGAGAAAAAAGTGCCTGGGACCCAGCTGGCAAAGACAAAGAGCTAAGCTCTTTCTGGATAGAGGTTAGAAGAGTTACCTTTAGCCTTTAAGAACTGATTTAATGGCTGATTGCTGATTCCTAAAACAAGCAAATAAGAAATACTTCAGAAATTTCCCTCATAGTCTTCAAAATCAATTTAAATAGAAATTCCATCCATTGTGATTTTTAAATTCACTGTATTTTGGAGATTCTGATCTTTCCTGTTGCTAATTACTAACTTTAACTTCCTTGGATTTATTTTGTCTTCATTTTTAAAGTAAATTTGCATTTTTCATAATCCTTTCATATAGTTTCTCTAAGGCCAATCCTTCAGTATCTGAAAGCTGATTACCTTCCTACTTGGAATTTGGAGATTTCAAGTATGGACCTGAAGTATATAATTTACCCAAAGGATATGATACCCAAGTTTATTTATTAATCCAATGTACTCAACAATACTATCAATACTGTGTTGTTTGAGGAAAACTAAGATTTTATTAAAGAAGATAATGTATTTCAGTTTATAATATTGACAACAGAATATAAGATCATATTCACAAATCTGAAGAAAGAGAATATACTAGAGCCACTGCTGAGCACATCTTTTATACATATCTGACTTTTGACATGATCAAAGGAAAATTGCTATCACATGCTGGATACTACTTTTTTTTTTCTTTCTCCTCCTCTTCTGTAAGCACAAACTAAATCTTGAACTGCTCATGAGGCTTCGTATGTATGACTTCAAAAGGTATATTGATCCAGTAATTAAATTAAATCTGATGTTTGACATCATGTACAAGAATCATCTCTTGACTGACAGAATATTCTGTTTTCAACTCACTGCCAAGGAGCCCTAAGAGAAAATGAAAAAAGGGATTTTAAAACATTGAAAACTCACTGTGTTTGCAGGACATTTGCAAAAAACAAATAAATAAATAAATAAAAGTTAGGTTTATCTTGTTAATTGTGTTTTATAATGATATTAATGATGATGATGATATCTTCTACTGATTGAGCATTTCTATTTGTCTTTTCTGATAGGATTCATTTACATTTAAACAAACTGGATTTTGAAAGTGGACAAAATGGGAGTAAAGGCCTATATAAACAATTATATATATAAATTATATAAATTATATTTATATAAATAATTTATATAAATATAAATTTTATAAATTATATAAATTATAGATATACATACATATATATATATATGTATATATATATATATATATATAATTCCTATAATTCCCATGAAAGACTTAAATAAGTATCAGGCAAAATCTGTAAATTTCCATATTTCCCCCCAAAACTGCAGCAGAAGGAGAAGGAGAAAGAAGATAAGTGCAAGCATGCATAAGATTGGTAATTAGTTTTGATCTTTTTGTGAATAGACAAACTAGGGGGTAAGATCCTCTTACAATGATTTCAAAGAGACAAGAACATATGGTGCACACTGTTGATAGGAACGGAGACTTCTTGGATCAGAAGTAAATGTTGGAAATGTCTGAGCTAAGAAATGGGGGAGTTATAGAGCCTATGTTGGAGCAGTATCTTCAGAAAGATAAACACAGAAAAGCATAATGGTGGGGCCACTAAGAGTCGTCAAAGTGATCTGGTGAACCAGGGAGTGGCCAAGGCAGCAGAGCTATGAGAACATCTTCAGGTGGCATCATTGGCAAGAAGTCCACACGTCTACAAGCTGTGCTATGAGGCTCATCAAGCATGGAGAATGGACCAGATGCATAGAAATGACATAGAGAGTCACCAGGGTAACCTGCAACTGTAGACATGCAGCGAGGAGCGGGATGGCCCTTCCTGAAATACAGACAGCCTCCACTACTTTCAACAAACACACCTCTGGCATAAACTGAGGCTGAGAAATACTGCCTAAGTGTCTTTTTGTGTGTGTTTGTTATAACACAGACTGATGACCTAGGAATACTTTTTATATTGAAATTTGTAGATTATTCATTAATTGGGTGTTGTTAATGGTCTGTCTTATTTTTGCATTCTATTCTCTTAAAGATATTTACCGAGAAACCATTAAATGCTAATCACTGATTTAGACCCTGGATAGAGATAACTAAGACAGGCTCTTCTGCTTTCATGAGGCTTACATTTTAGTGAGGGGAGATGGGCAGTATACAAAGAAATGGATAAAGTATTGCACAAAGAATTATAATTGGCTACTGTAGCAGATATTGGTTAACTTCTTTTTTTTTTATTTTTCAAGATTTTATTTATTGGACAGAAAGAAACACAGCTAGAGAGGGAATATAAGTAAGGGGAGTGAGAGAGGGACAGAAGCAGGCTTCCCGCAGAGCAGGGAGCAGGATGAGGGCTCAATACAGGGACTCCAGAATCATGACCTGAGCTAAAGGCAGTCACTTAACCAACTGAGCCACCCAGGCACCCCACCAGTTAACTTCTTAAGATTTAAGTGATGGTAATAAATTACCAAGTGGGTAGGAGGAAATAACATTTTAGTCAGAAAGTTGAAAGCCATTGTTAAGGCTCTAAGATAAGAGTGAGTTTGATTTATTAGAAAACCCCAAATAAAGCCAGTGTGTTAAAACATAATGAGCAAAGCAGAAAGTGGTGGGGAATAAAGTCAGAAATACAGGCTTCATGAGACAATATAAGAAGATGGAGTTAATATGAAATGAAATTCTTATGAACTGAATGTTTGTGTCTCCTCAACATTCCTATGTTGAAATCTAAGCCCTAAGGTGATGGTATTTGGTGGCAGGGACTTTGAGAGATAATTAAGTTGTGAGGATGGAGCCCTCATGAATGAGATGAAACCAGAATGTCAGAGTGCACATGCACACTGGGGGGAGACTCAGGGAGAATCCTTGCTTGCCTCTTCCAACTTCTGAGAGCTGCCATTATTCCTTAGCTTGTGGATGCATCATTCCAGTCTTCAAGATCAGTATCTGCAAATGTCTGCTCTACGTATCACTGACTCCTTTAAATCTATTTCAAATCTTTTCCAGCCTTCCCTTTATAAAACTGGATATGATTACAATTAGAACTCCTCTGGATAATCTAAGATAATCCTCTCAAGATCCCTAACTTCATCACACCTCCAAAGTCTTTTTTCCTTCCTCCCTTTCTTCCACATTCCTTCCTCCCTTCCCCTCCCCTCCCTTTCCCTTCCCTCCCTCCCTTTCTCAGTCCTTTCTTTCATTTTCCTTTATTCTTCTCTTCTGTTCTCTTCCCTTTTCTTCCCTTCTCTCTCTCTCTCTCTCTCTCTCTCTCTCTCTTTCTTTCTTTCTTTCTTTCTTTCTTTCTTTCTTTCTTCTTTCCTCATACAGTAACACTCAGGAGGTAAATATTTGAAAAGCCTTTTCCACCTACTACAAGTGGTTTAGAACTTGATAAATGTAAGGATATGCAATTACAACTAAATTAAGTACTGTATCAAGTATAATAAGACCACGGAAGTAAAAAACATTAATTCTGTAAATGACCAAGGAGAACTTTTTCAATGCCCTGGGATTTGAAGGATGAGTAGGCATTTTTAAGGCTGAGGTATAGAAAAGAAACCTAAGTATAGATAACTGTGTGAATAAAATCAAGGAGTTATGAGTGTATGGTGTAAGCAAAGGGAAAACAAATGAATATACCTTAATCTCAACTCATAAGCCTGAAGTGTTTATTGAGTTCCCGCCATGTTCAGCCTTTGAAGGATACAAAATAAATGAAGATATGATATTTGTAAGAATCTGTAACCTAAGGGTGCCTGGGTGGCTCAGTTGGTTAGGAGGCTGCCTTCGGCTCAGGTCATGATCCTGGAGACCCGGAATCGAGTCCCACATCAGGCTCCCTGCTCGGCAGGAAGCCTGCTTCTCCCCCTCTCACTCCCCCTGCTTGTGTTCCCTCTCTGGCTGTGTTTCTCTCTGTCAAATAAATAAAATCTTTAAAAATATATTAAAAAAAATCTGTAAACTTAGAACATCCTTATAACATAAAGGTAATTATATGTTAACTTTGTAATATTTACTAGGAGTTCAGGGATAAAAAGGAATTACCAAGAAATAACATTATTTGAAGGGATGGGATATGATCAAGAAAGGTAGGCAAAATTTGATTACATGGAGAAGGTAGTTTATGCAGAAGGAAGAACATGGATTAAAGCAGGATTGAGGACTGTGTGAGTGGAGAAAATGTGGCCAACAGCATGACTGGAATCCCTTGAAGGGTAACAGGCAACAAGATTAGATAAATTAAGATGTGGTCCTACTCTTATAAGTGTTTAAAGAACAGAGAAGGTGTGCTCTGAGGCCTTGCTCAGGCTCAGGTATTTCAAACCACATTCACACTTGCATTTTCACCATAGAGTTTGGACCGTGCACTTATTATAATGTATAAACAAGTTCCAATTAAAACAGAACAAATTTGGGCATATCATCAAATTGTGAATTATCTGAGAGGAAACCTGGTTCATACTTTTTGATTTTTCCCCAATTTGAAACAGGAAATACTGTTGGAAGGCATTATTAAGATAGAGAAAGAGGAAGTGAGAGAGATTGACACAGATTAAAAAGGAGAGAGGAAGAGAAATTTTGTTGTTGATTAGTCTCTGGCATGACACAGAATGAACCATGTGTGAGACGTCATTGGAGAGTCATTTAAATGATCACTCCAGATCACTGCCCCCATCATTTTGTCAGTGGTGATCTTTATTTAGACTCATAATGAGCTGAGAGAGATAGACTAAGGAGGAGTTAACCTTGAGAACTGATATTCACCCTCCTCCACAAAGACACACACACACACACACACACACACACACACACACAGGCTCCCACATTCTCCTTTGGCCTTTCTCATTTGGAGCATAAGTGTAATGTTTTCTACCTGTCTACTTTAGTAGACTTGATAAGATAATATTTATAAATTGCTCTGGGAACCATGGAAGTTCTACTAATATAAAATATTTTCCAAATATGACATTTGATTTGAAGGGTTTGAAAAGTACCTACATACACTTGTAGAGCTATTGTAAGTGTGTTATATAATTTCAGTACTCAGGAAACAAGAGGTAGAGCTGTCTGTATCTCTCCATGTATTCTTTTTTGTTGATTTTCCAAATACTTCAGCATTGATTACAAAACAAGCAATGTGCAGGGATATGGCATTTAGTTTTGTTCTGCTTTCAGTTATGGATGGAAGTAATTTATGAGCCCTGTGCATTCATTCATTCATTCATTCATTCATTTGTTAAAATGTACCCAATTTGTCCTGTGTGATGTTCTAAACACATTTTTCTCAAGAGAACATTATTCTTTAGATTCGGTTTTAGTCATGGGTATACATGACTCCAAAGGCAGGATCTCCACTCTTGAGATCACAATATCATGTGAAAATTGATGGAGAAACTCAGAAAGTTTTGTGTAAACATAACAACACAGTACAATAAGACAGTTAATGGAAGTCATTATTGGGAATTTCTTTTTTTTTTTTAAAGATTTTATTTATTTGACAGGGAGAAACACAGCTAGAGAGGGAACACAAGCAGGGGGAGTGAGAGAGGGAGAAGCAGGCTTCCCACCGAGCAGGAAGCCCGATGTGGGGCTCGATCCTGGGTCTCCGGGATCATGACCTGAGCCGAAGGCAGTGGTTTAACCAACTGAGCCACCCAGGCGCCGCCATTATTGGGAATTTCAAATTACTTAGTTTTGCTCAGGGAATGCGGCAAGGCCTCAGCAAGGAGATAGGAGTAACTAAAGAAGGAAACAAAAAACCGTCCTCCAATAGAATGGAATAATAAGCACATTTCAGACTCAAGAATGAATATGATAAAAGGCTCAGCTGCGTGGAGTAATAAGGCAGACCTGGAAATCTCCTTAAGTCTTTGATGTTGTATGTGGGAAGTATCCAGAGTGGAAGGGGCATGAAGACAAAGGGCTTGTAGGAGATTGCCCCTTGTTCACACTGCCTAATAGGGAGCCACTGAAGCATGTTAAGCCTTGGGGAATGATATGGTCAGATTTGCATTCAAAAATAACTGGCTAAACAAGATGAACAAGCCTTCAATGAGATATCATGCTCTATAAGTATTAGTTAATGATGACAGTGTTAAAATCTTTCTGGAAAGCATATTCTGTAGTGTGGTGATTAAAATTCTTAAATGCCTGCCATTGTCCTGATGCTAACTAGCTCCTCATTCAAGTATCAAGAATCAGTGGATGGGAATGAGTTTGAGATTCTTCCTTTTTTTTCTACTTTCTTATTTTGGAGGTTTGGTCTCTCTGGGTCTCTAGCTATTGCTACTTCATGTGGCTGTGTGATTACCCCTAATATGATGACTCAAGAACCAGCAATCTTAGATGGGTAGGTCAGGACTCAGTGGGACTTGAGAACAGTACTTAAAGGAGGAGAAACCAAGGGAAAGTAATTACTATAATATAGCATGTTTAGAGAGGGAACTTGACCTTTTAGAACCCTATAAGCTACAGTAGATGCTCCACTTACTGCCTGGAATAGTGAAGAGACACATCTCCTCAACCAGGTTAAACATCCTTCCCATTGAGGGAAGAAAGTGAGATATTTACATCTGCTGAGGTATGCAGGACACATAGTTGTTTGGAGATCCAGGATTGGATGTCAAGAAGAACGAAATAGTATGATCCCAAGGGTATCTAACATGTATTCATAAATACAAGATTGGTTAACATACAAGATATTAAAACTGAAATGTACTGGGTGCCTGGGTGATTCAGTCGGTTAAGCGTCTGCCTTTGGCTCAGGTCATGATCCCAGGGTCCAGGATCAAGTCCTGTGTCCAGTTCCTTGCTTGGCAGGGAGTCTGCTTCTCCCTCTACCCCTTACCCACCTACTTGTGCTCTCTCTGTCTCTCCCTTTGTCTCTGTCTCTGTCTGTCTCTCTCTTGTAAATAAATAAATACATGTATTAAAAAAAAAGAATGGACTAAGAAAGAGGAAATTAAAAAAAAAGAAGAAGAAATGACAGGGGGTCTCTTTGACAAAGCAAAGGACAAACTTTCAGAATAATCATATAATTTCTGTGACACCCTGCCCAAGTCCATTTCCTTATGACCCAAGGCCTACTTCAAGACACTCAATGCAAGATTCAAGTGTGTTTCTCCTGCCATGTGAGCAAAGACCAATCTTCATATCAGTTTTCTGTTCTATCTACTGAGGCTACCACAGTGTCAGGGAGAGAGGTTCTCAGTACATAAATAAAGTTACTATTTGTGGAGGACATACTTATTGTAGGATATGCTAGTGATTGCCAATTTTTACACACATAGTCACCGGGGAATTTTAATATAAGGTAGGTTTTGATTCACAGATATTGGGGTATCTGTGCTCTGAGTCACACATTGAGAAGCAAGAAGTTAGGCACTTATGAATGCATATCTGAAGTCCAGGAAGCTTAGTGCCTTCCTTGTTGGTTCACCCAGCAGTCAGGAGGAGATCCTGTATTCTAACCCAGACCAGGCTGACCTTAAATTCTCTCAAGCCTGCTATTTGTTTTCATAAACTGCAGTCCTCACTAAATTTGGCCACAGGACTCTCCGTCTCTCTTCCAAAACCATGCTTGTCTTTCTGAGCTCCTGATAATCCTACAACAGGATATGTGTTACCTACCCTAAATCAGAAGTAATGTGGAGTATTGCAAATAGGTGGTTGTAGCCTTTATAGAGATAGAACACCAGAAGAAGACTTCTACTTCTCTAGACCCAGACTAGATAAATCCACCAGTCATAAATGAGGTCCTCACACTGTGATAAGAAGTGCAGTCTCTTTGCCCATCTCAGCAGTGATTGCCTCTGGTATAGCCCTCAGAAGCAGGACTGAGGAGAAACAGTGATAAGAGGTCAGAGATGAGGGTAAAAAAATGCCCAGGGCTGATTACCTTCAAATATGGAACTTTTACTGGATGCCAGTTATGTTCTGATCTCTGCAAGATTAGTGAAGAGCACTAGAAGAAAATATGACAATTTAATCTTACCAGAAGTCTCTCTTCTAGAGGGGGTCTGTGTGACTGCATATGTGCGTGTGTGTGTGCACCTCCTCATAGAACATGGCTGTAATACTGTACCCTATAGCTTCGGGGTTCAATTGGGTGAGTTTTACAAGAAAGAACAGGCAGGGTTTCATTTTTTCCAGCTGTAAGGATGCAAAAATTTTAAATTAAAAATAACCTTTTAGCTGATTCCTTGCATAATTGCTATCTTGTTTTGCTAATATTGTGGCTGAATTATAACTTGCTGAAGCCTTGGGGATTTGCATGCTGGTTTATCCCTGAATTTGCATTGACATGGTTTTCAGTCAAGTGCGTAACTAAATCCTGTGGCCAAGAGTGAGGGATGCTGGCAGTATTTGCATTGAAAATCAGTAGGAGATTTGGGGAAGAATGACTGTGTGCAGCCTCCCTAAGTAGATTCAATGATGAAAATTTTGGGTCTCTCAAAACGCTGTTCACTTCCATTAAGTGGAAGCGGCTGCTCTCTTACTTGTACTTCCATCAAAAGACCAAAGGGCAGGATATATGGGGAAAATATACAGATAGCTACCACAATATGACACATATTTGGGAAATGGCCATTTGCCAGAATTTTAAATGGACTTTGAGGGGAGGAAATTTGGGACATTCTTGCTGTTAATCATTTTTCTGATGTAAAAAACAAAACGAAACCCCAGACCATCATTTTGTTTTCTGGTGGGGGCAAAATGTATAATACCAGTGACAAGCTTAGACTCTTTTTTGATGTCATCAGCCTGGTTTATGAACTACTTTAAAGCCAGTAAGTAAGACATTCTATAAATTAAAACTAGAAGAGTTTCTTTGTAGGCTGGGATTTTTTCTTGTATATTGAAATTTGCATCTATTATGATTTTTAGGCACTCATGATTATGCTTAGTGCTGAAGAAAGACAAAGAATGTTGACCACAGACTGAGTCATTTTTTTAACTATTCTATTTAAAATAATTGCTTTAACTTGACCCTAAAGACTCTACCCATTTTAAGGTGGAAAAGCATGTGCATGGACTCAAGACCCACCCAGTGAAGGACACTAGGTCCCAGAGATGTTAAGGAATATTCCTAAACGACCTTTAACTACCGGCAAGTGTATACAAGTTAACCTTCTGCCAAAAAGAAGGAAAGTGGATATGGAAACAAGATTTTTTTTTTTTACAATTATGCAAAAATGATGCCATGATATTGATGAGGTTCACATTTCCTTATTGCATTCAGTCTCCTCTTGGTGGGTATCCATGTTGTGAGAGCAAGCCAAGAAGACCAGAATTCCAGAAAATTTCCTTATTGTTGTGATGGGGATTAAGTCTGGAGTCAGTTTGAAAATAAACACAAAGAAAGGAATAGTTCTTGCTTTCATTTGGAGAAAAAGGCTTAAATCGGTTTGTGGACCAGGCATGAAGCACACCCTTGTGATCCAAACATGATGCCTAGTTTCGATGTTCCAAGTAATGGAGCCCCAATAATGTCTAGGCCAACAGAGGAAAAGCCTACTATGGGGTGTTCCAAGAGACTCCAGTGATGAAGAAGAAGAGCCACAAACCTTAAGGCCTATATGAATGTCTAACAGAAATAGTTCAGAGACCTGGGAATATTCCAACAAGTGTAAACATACAATATTTGCATGAGTAAAGAAAGCAGAGCTTTCACAAAGAATTATATCACTGTCATATGAAGCTTGTTCTGTTATGGAGTGATGACACACGCAAATAAAAATGATCAAGGATAAAACAATTAGACATAATTACCACATCACTTCAGTAATTTCTAGAAACAGATGCCTCTTGATTTAAGGCTGAGTGAGATCTAGAAACTTCTATAGCAAGGTCCAACTACTATAATATGGAGAAATTGCCTATTTGTGTTTCCTCCAATTTTCTGGTTCCTATTTGGTTTTCTAAGCAAGCAAAAAGAAGATAAACAGAAAAAAATGCCATTTCTTCAAATCGAAGAACATTCTTATTTCTTTATTAACTTCCTATTTGGTTTTCTAAGCAAACAAAAAGAAGATAACAAAAAAATTGCCATTTCTTCAAATGGAAGAACATTCTTATTTCTTTATGGTTAACCCATCATTTCACATATTTGTAGTGGGTTTACATTCAATGATGAAGTTGTTGGCATAAACCTGTGGTTCTCAAGGAGCGCCCTTGGGGATAAGCATCAGCATCGGCATTACCCGGGAACTTGTCAAGGAGGCTTGTGATTGGCCCCATCCCAGCCCAGCTGAATCAGATTCTCTGGCCATGGAGCCCAGCAGTGTTTTGTAAACAGCCTCCAGGTGATTCTGGTGTTTTCTAAAGCTCAAGAATGTTTGTTATAAACATAAGTTTCCTAAAGTTTTTATAACCTGCCTTAGCACGGAAGTTCTCAACTGAATAATTTTTCTAAACAGGTTATATTATATGCATTAAAGTAGATGGGGTGTTGGTGTTCTAAAACTGATGTTATGAGTTGTTTCTTCATAGAAAATAATAAGCATAACATTTAATAGTTTAAAATAATGCCTTTAAATAACCATTTTAACCACTAGGCTAGCCTTCTAGTTACTCTTTATAAAGATTTGAAAAAATGTTTGCCCTAATTTTGAAAGAACTAAGAGTTTCTTATAAAACTTCCGTTTTATGAAGACTATATTCAACAAAAACAAATACGATAAATAGAAGTGTTGTAAAGGCTAATCCCCCAAGTCTGAATTTATTTATGGTATATCAGCCCATCTTGTTTCTCTTTACCAATATGAGTTGTCTGGTAACAATAGTACCTTTTTGTTAACTATTTAAGAAATGTCATAAAGGAGTGCCTGGGTGGCTCAGAGGATTAAGCCTCTGCTTTTGACTCAGGTCACGATCTCAGGGTCCTGGGATCGAGAGTCCCATGTCAGGCTCTCTGCTCAGTGGGGAGCCTGTTTCCCTCTCTCTTTCTGCCTGCCTCTCTGTCTATTTGTGATTGCTCTCTCTGTCAAATAAACAAATAAAATCTTTAAAAAAAAGAAATGTCATAAAGTATGAAAATATTCAGCAAAGTCAATGCTTTTTGCTTTTTCTTTTAATTCACTGTGTTTCTCTGACTGTTTTATTCTTTCTTTAGCAGATGCCTATGTATGGCATATACATATTTATTCACAGTTTGTAATATACTAAATACTGGACATGTATGAAATGATTTTCACAGAATTTTGATATAAACCTGGTTCAAACAAAAATGTATCAGATGGAGTGAATGAATATCTAAGCTAATATGTGGGGAATAAAATCTTTTTCAAACATGATCAGTGAGGTCCTGTGTGAGAACTAGTCCTGAAGACTCTGTATGAAAGGCAGCAATCTGATTTCAGTATTTCATTGTCAGTATATTTAAGTATTTTCAATATATTGTCTCTTACTATAAAGTCTCCTACATGGGGCACCTGGGTGACTCCATCAGGTAAGTGTCTGCCTTCAGCTCTGGTCATGATCCCAGGATCCTGGGGCTGAGCCAGGCATCAGGGTCCCTGCTTGGTGGGGATCTGCTTCTCCATTTCTCCTTACTCCTCCTGCATTCGTGTTTTCTCTGTCTTTCTGTCTGTATCTCTCTCAAATAAATAAAATCTAAAATAAAATAAAATAAAATTTCCTGTGCTATTTTGCAAAGCTAATTGGCTAGAAAGTTTGGATTTACTGTGGATGAGTTTGCACTATGTGCAGTCTAAATAACCATCTATTGATGTTGAAACTGTACCAGATACCCATGTTGGGTGTAGATACAACAATATATCCACCCATGTGGAATACAGGCAATGGAATTTTTATCTTTGGAATAAATAAGTAAATATTCTGCTGTGTGAGTATTTGTATGTGCATGTAAAATATATACATATGTGTGATTTTTAAAAACTAAATTGCTTTGCTTTACAAGAGCTCCTGAAGGACTTTTCATTTTACAGTGAAAGCAGATGGGTTTCATTAAACTGCCCAGACCATTCTTTCTCTAATCACCTGCCTGGCCCAATCTGAGGGGAAAAGGGCAGACATATGAGGAATCTATTCTTCTCTAGCCCTCTCTGCAAGGCATCTGCTAAGACCTCATTCATCACTGGGAAAGCTGTGAACGGATCGCTACACAATACCCTAAGGTCTCATTGGGAGTGGTGGTGTAACACCTAACCTCTCCTCTGGTAAAGCAAAAGCAACAAGTACTTTTGTGGAACTGTCAGCAGACACTTCCCTCTTGATACAGTTTGCTCAGCCCAACTTTCTGCAGTGTCAACTAGCCACAAATGTTTCATTTTGAAGAAAGGCCCCACCCACTGCCTTGATGTGGCTCTCACGAATGAATATTTTTGCTTCTGTAGTGGTTGGGAGTGTGTGGGATTTGTTTGTCTCTGGAGGGACCCAAACTATTTAGGAAACACACTGGCTCCCAAATTTGATTGCCGAACTACATTGTCAGGTTATGTGGACTACATAGCTGTTTAATAAAATCAGCCCCAAATATCTCTTTTATCAACCATGTGCAAAACAATAGATTATTCAATCATTTGTAATATCATAGAACTGATACTTTTCGGGCAGGCTTCGGGAGTAATGGGTGATTGCATGATAAGCTGTGAATGCCAGTCCCTCACCACCACCCCATGCCCCAACAGGGTCTGAATGTTAATGTAGTTTTAACTATATGGCCCCATACTTACCTTCAATCATGGATGCCACAACTTTTCAATCAAATGAAATTAAGGCTAAAATCACCATCTACTTCTTAATTACATTGGGGAAGAATCATTTTGTTTTTAGAGGTGGCATGAGAATTATGAATGACAGATAATGGTATTTATTATGCAGGATGTGAAGTAGTCCATTAGATCATGGAAATTTCTTCCATGTAACAGTATTCACCCTGATGCCCCTCATAATTCTAGTTCCTAGATGCCCGAAGGCTATAAGACACTTCAGAAATCACACAATATCTATTAAAAACTCAACCTTCCCTTGGTTTTCATGGAGTGTCTTTAATCACATAGTGACTTTTTATTTATGATATTATTTTTAGTATAATTACCTCTCCATTTCTAAAGTGTTGCATACTTATTAAGTATCACAGATCATTTTCACTTACAATGAATTCAGTTTACCTATTTAACATCAGTGTGAGCTTTGATGTCCTCAAGGGTGATTTTCTATTCACAAATATTTTTATTTCAACATTCAATATTAAGTTTATTAAAATTACATGTCCTAAAACCTGACAGGACAGGAGTTATGTTTTGTTTCTAATATCTGTTAGTAAAAATAGTGAATTATGAGGGTCATGTTTAAGGGAACTTACTTTTTTTTTCCATTTACATACAATTTATTTAAATAGACTTCTCAGACATTTTAAACTATTTATGGAGTGATTGTATTTTACTGTATTTTTAAATACTTAAATTATCCAATTGATAATAAGCCATCCTAAGTACTTGGGTGAACCTTATAAGTGAAATATATATGATATTCTCTTAAATTATTCACTAGTGTGTATAAACTGTTAGGCTCAATATAAAATTGCAAAACTTGATTCATTACTCCACACATTTAAAAAATAGAATTTCAATATTGACTCTGATTGGCTAAATTCTCAATTTGGCAATTACATAGAGTATATTCTAAAATCAGAATGTTGACATTACAGTTTAAATTATTTTATATATTTCTCTACTTCATTTTAATCTTCTTAAAGTTAATAACTGTAACTCACCTAGACATTCTAATCCATCCTAAAACTCTTGGCTGTGATTAGACAGTGACCAGAAACATAGATTGGGATTCCAGTGGCACACTGAAACTCTTTTAAGTCTGTCCTGGAGACTTTATCACTTAACCAAGGGACTTGGTTAAGTGACTAGTCAGGATACGGATAGCCATGTCACATCATTACTTCCAACAGCATGTAAAATCTGAATGTATGACCAATAAGCTATATCATTTAATGAGATTTTATATTATTTTGTCTTCTTATATTTTAAGTGAATTTTCATCTAGGTTTACAAAGTGGTACTCTATAATCTTTAAAATTAGTAATCTTAAATCTGACTGAAAGCTTTATTTTTCTAACAATTCAAGGGTCCTTCTAATGTCATTATGAGAAAATTTGAAGTGTGGTCATCATTTACATCTGTGTGGGAGCAAAATTTCATGTGTGTGAAGCCTGTTTCATGGACAGCTTCCTCCCTTAATATACCTGTTTTTAGCTACCATCCTCTCTTGCAAGGTATTAGTAAAGCATGATAACACATGCAAGCCTTTCATAATCTCATACCATCTTTTTTTTAAATCATTCTTCCTCAGTGCAAATGCTCTGATTTTGTTAAAAGATTTATCTTGGTGATCATCCCCAAACATTACAGTGACTTCCCTGTATAGAATCAGTGCAATGTTACTTAAGCTTTAAGAACAAAATCTCACTGTATCTGTGAGCACTGCGCTATTTCACTGAAACATGGCCACAGATGCCATGGCCCTAGAATTTATAGCAATGGGTTTAGGTTTTTTTTTTTTTAAGATTTTATTTATTTGACAGAGAGAAACACAGCCAGAGAGGGAACACAAGCAGGAGGAGTGAGAGAGGGAGAAGCAGGCTTCCTGCCAAGTAGGGAGTCCGATGTGGGGCTTGATCTCGGGTCTCCGGGATCATGACCTGAGCTGAAGGCAGTCGCTTAACCAACTGAGCCACTCAGGAGCCCTAGCAACGGTTTTTTAAGTCATGCTGGTCAGAAATCTAGATCCCCTTTTGTCCTAGATTATAAAATGGGATGGGGCATCAAGTGCTTAAGGTTCTAAATCTTGCTTACCTTCTTCACCCAGAGCAGAACCGCTCCTTTTCTTCTTTGTCCAGATGAAACTAATATCCATATAAGAATACCGCAGCTTTTAAAAACATAATAAAGGCATATAAAATAAAACAAATCTTTTTTCTCCCTGTTAGATTATAAATGTCATAAAAGTGATCATCTATACTGTTCCTTTGATTTCCCCAATACCACTTTAACTATAATTTAGTGAATGAATAAATGAAATACTACTAGATGAGCTGGCATTTTGCTAGGTATGAGGAAAAAGTAAACTTTTTTTTTTTTTTCCGAGAGAACTGTGATACACGGCTAAATAAATTAGACTAAAATTTAGGAAAGATAGTTTAAGCCTGAAACGAGCTTGCTGTGCTATCAGATAACCCTCTTGATTATTATGTTCCACTTAAATTGAGTAATACTTACTATAATGCCAAATCAAGTGTTGATGCAGGAAGGCAGGTCATAATTATGGTTAAGAACTTAGGCTTTCAAGCTAGACTGCTCACACTTAAATCCTGGTTAGGATTTATCCTTTTGACTTGGGCAAGCTACTTAACCTTCCTTAAACCTAGGTACTTCTATCTGTAAGATGGAAATACATGGAGTTGTTGTTGGACAAATTAATTCATATGTAGCATGCAGCAGTACTAGCAGGATTACATCAGGAAATGCTCTGAACAACAGAAAGTGCTAGACAGTGAAGATATAGCTCAAGTCACCTCAATGTTTATAATTTTCTAGAACCACAAAAATTCAGTTAAGGAGAACTTAGTGAAGTTTTTTGAACTGTTTAGCATTTCAAGATTCTTAGAAGTATACAATAATTATGTGTTCTATGAAGTTTTGCATTAAAGCAAGGTAAGTCCAAATCATGCTAATTATTATCAATATTGACAAAATTACTGTAGCAGCATTTTCTAGTCACATACTCAGATGCAATATGTACTTATTTGTATTGCCAGGACATCTTATAAAAGTTGTTGTGATGGTATATGTTCTTTATTAAGTGTCCTTGTGTCCTCGAGGTAAGCTTCCAAGAACAGGACTTCAGTTAGGATGGAACACCTCCCTCATTTGCCTGGGACTTTCCTAATTAAAGAAATTAGAAATCTGTTCCCCAGGCACCCCTTAGTCCTAGGCAAACCAGAACAGCTGTTCACCCTGAGGCCTCTTTCTCTCTCCCCTATAATGTCTAGCATAGTTTCTAACATGTGCACAGTGTTCAATTAGTATCTACTGAATTAAAATAAATTCAGTTGGTCACTGTCAAACCCATCAATCAGTCCACTATACATCGGGAAATTCTTTGACTGTATAGCCAAGGAAAATATCTTGGTTTTATGTGATTGAAAAGTTACCAGGTGAATTGATGTAGGCTTAGGAAAAGTCAAGGGGTATTAAAAGAGAAAGTAAATCCAATAATGCAATAAAAGTAAACTACCCAGAAAATTTTAATATACAGTAATTAAATTTTTCATTCATCTATTGGAAAGTATGGGAGAGGTTGATATTAACTAGCCAAAGCAGTAATATATTAAATTAAGTGCCTCCAACTGGCATCAATTTTTATTTTAATAAGATAGCAATTGTAGGTTTAATAAATACTAACAGCTTATTAAAAATGTAGTGAAGGGCCATTATGGTAAGGCTTTATAAAATATATTTTTAAGGATTCAAAATATTTTAATAAATGATACTCTTGAAAAGCATACACAATTAAGTGAGGACATTAAATATCTCTGCTTTAAGAAAAACATGCGTAATGCCCTCTATTAATTATTAGTGCTAATGCACAATGGAGTCTGCTTGGTTATTCATCTTTTGAAATTGCCATCAAGGACTTCTGGATCTTGGCAGTCCCATGAGAGCTAATGCAAGCCTGATACATTCACCCTTTGCGCTCCCAGCATTAGTGGTAGTGCATCAAAGCAGTAAAGGTTCATAAGTCATACTTTCTGCTCCAGTCTCTGTGAGAAATATCAACAGAGCATACTTTCTGAAGAGTTTTAAGTACTTCCAACCCCTGTTGGAAACAGGAAGGGCAAAGGTAAAAACACAAAATAAAAAAAATAAAAAAATAAAAAGGAAAGAAAACAATATTGAACTTCAAAAAAAGAGAAAGAGAAATGCTTGCTTTACATTTGGACCAAAGTTAGGATTTTTTTTTTTTCTTTTTTTCCCTTTCTGCTTACTAATTCATCCACCCCATGATCCTTACAAGGGCAGAAAGTCAAACAGCTTTGTCCTTGTGCCCCTCTGTACTCTGGGTGACTTTTCTAAGCTCAGAGCTCCCACTGACTTCAAAGAGGAGAAAGGCCAAGGAAGAAATCCACAGGGTGCTGGGGAGTGGGGAGGTGGCCAGGGACAAAGCTGTACTTAAGTCATCTGAAATGCAGCATTGTTTCTCTATCAGCATCTGATGGCTTCAATTAAGTTCTATCTTCGATACTATGTAGTAGATTTTTTTTCTCTGGATGAAATGGAAACATCTGTATGTTGTCATAAATCTAAGCCACCACAGAAAATAATAATTCTGAATGTTTTATGTGTAGAAATGTCAGACCAGACACACGTCAGGAATACAGTCCCCTTCCTGCTTTGCGGGTCTACACAAAATACAGAAGCTGCCCTGAAAATACTCATTATTTTGGTGCTGGCTAATGAAGTCTAATGAGAAGTATATAAGGTGTTCATAACCATTTAACCAACACTTAGTTGCACTGACTAGGTGAAGAGAGGAAGAAACCATGGAAATGGAGAGATATGATAAAGTGAAATAACAAGAGACTGCCCTTTGGTAATAATTTGATCCCATGAAGAGGTGTTTTTTTGTTTTTTTGTTTTTAATGTGTAAATTTCATGCAACATAATCGTATTGGTCTTCTTCTCTCACCTTCAAGTATTCCATTTTTTTTTTTTAAGATTTTATGTATTTATTTGACAGAGAGACACAGCAAGAGAGGGAACACAAGCAGGGGGAGTGGGAAAGGGAAAAGCAGGCTTCCTGCTGAGCAGGGAGCCTGAGGACTAGGAAGCAGGGCTGGATCCCAGGACCCTAGGATCCTGACCTGAGCTGAAGGTAGCCACTTAACAACTGAGCCACCCAGGCTCCCCTTAGTACTCCGTTTTTGATGTATATTTTGAGCTGGAAAAGACCAAGTGCATGCACTGTTCTTAAATTGCTTCATTTGAAATGAATTACCCAAAATGTATGTTATTTCTATAAAACCTTTTTAATGTTCAAATACTCTTTTTGTTAACTGTAACTATTCTTAACTTATTGTTTTATCTCCCGGGTCTACATCACCTCTCCCTCTCTCCGCCCCATGCACTTTGGCCATTTTAAAACCCAATGTCAAACATCATTTTACAGTCTAATTTCTAATATTCCTACTAAACTTTCCACATCTCCGTGTGGAATCCTTTTCTTGAACATCATATTCATGTTAGCCTTCTTCCAAAAATCTAATAATGAGCTTTGCAACTGTGTCTAATTTCCTCCAGAACTTATCACTACCAAGTACCCACACCAAATGTTATACTGTTAGTACATTAGAAGCTCTATATTCAGCAAAGCTCACCATGCCCTTTTCCTCCCAAATAGCCAATATCTGATACCTATTTTCATGATGAGAGTAAAAAGCTAGTTTTCATGGCCTGGTTACTGATAGTAACAGCTCCTTTGAGAAGCAAAGCGTGTTCTTGGCAAAACATTAATGAATCATTATTGAGGGACTGTCCCAGAGTAGGATAAGCTTAAAAACATGACTGCTTTCTGTGCCTTTTCCTATATCCTCACTACAAAACCCAGGTTTCTGTAAAATGCAACGTGTTGTGTGCTCCGAGTGTTAGTGGTGGGAGCTTCCACAGATCAAATCTGGCCATGCCCACTCATTTACTCTTGTCAATGGCTGTTTTCATCTATAGATATGTAATCACAAAGTTGTAATAGAAACCGTATCACATGCCACAAACCCCCAAATATCTGGCCTAAGGGGGAAAAAAAAATTTTGTCTAGCCAAAGACAATGATAAATTCTAAGCTAGAGTTTCTCTCTTGATTTCTTTCTTTCTTTTTTTTTTTTTTAAAGATTTTATTTATTTGACAGAGAGAAACACAGCCAGAGAGGGAACACAAGCAGGGGGAGTGAGAGAGGGAGAAGCAGGCTTCCTGCCGAGCAGGGAGCCTGATGCGGGGCTCGATCCCAGGTCTCCAGGATCATAACCTGAGCCGAAGGCAGTCGCTTAACCAACTGAGCCACCCAGGCGCCCCTCTCTCTTGATTTCTGATGTCCATTCCCTTCCCCAATAGAATGCCCACCCAAAAGAAAACTACAAGATTTCCTTCAGCTTTCTCTTGAACTCAGAAGAAAGGGTCTTAATCTGGGGTTCATGAATGAGATTTCTTTTTTGAGGTCATTTGTTTTTGTCTATGTCTCTGTGTATGTATAAACATTTTCTGGAGCAACATGTATTCAGTGGCTGAGAATATAGGACAGATGTAGGTGATTCTGGTGTCTGAATGCAAGCTCTAATAGCTTGTCTATGGGATGTTACGTAGTTTACTCTAAGTTTCCTGAATTTCAATTTTCTCATCTGAAAAAATAGAACTATCCACATCGACCTGAGAAGACACTGTGAAAATAAAAATACATGACATTGTCTACAGAGTTTATGAAGCACATGCCAACACTCACCAAAAGCTCCTAGTCAATATATGGGGAAACTATTGAACACCAAAGCCCAAATCAGCTCACTTTACCGCTTTAGCCTCATTAACTTGAATCTAATTCAAACTAAGAAAATTTAGTTATCACGATAGCAAATAAAGTCTTACCAACTTATTGAAGAATGGAATAAACTGTAGCCATGCTTTCACAGACAGTGGAGTAATGAGATGTTTGCACAGAATGAATTTTATAACATAAAATTATATTATGTGCAAATAATATATATTAACACACCTCTCTGGCTTCTTTCTAAGGGTAGCCACGTAAAAAACCTGTGCATTTCTGTAAACACATAAACCTTTATTAGGGCTTTAAATGTTTGTATTTTAGTTGTACACTGCTATCACTATTTCACTTAGACAGGAAACAGAAAAAATAGAATAGTCCACTGGCTTAAAGGTAATTCAAAGAAAATTAATCAGTCATGCAAAGTTTCTGGAAACCAGAATAATTATTAAGGATAATGCAGCATAACTATATATTTAATAGTTAAAATGTTAAAAATAATAAGTTGACTATATAGATTTTTTTAATTAAAAAAATTTTTTAACCCAGGGAGTAAAAGAGAAATGATAAATTTAGTTTTAGAAAACTTATCTGCCTATTTAACATCCTTTCCAATCTGAAGTGGTACCAGCAGTGTTGAGAATGACAGTACATATGTTATGACTGTTTAAATTTCAGAAAGCCTTTGGTTAAATTTTGCATAATTGGTTCCTGCTTAAGACAGAGCTCGCAGGAATCCAGGAGGAGACATGGGAGTAGATAAAGAATGAGTGAAAGAAACAAAAAACAGACACTCCTGGTAAGAAGAACCATGTCCACTCTGGGGGGAAGTATTAAGAGGGTCCCACATGGAGCAGGGCTTAGATCTTGGCTGCCTTTTATCTGAGTAACTGATTCAGACAGTGGGATCAGATTTAAGTGGTTACATTTGCAGATGCTGATTGGAGAACAGTGAACATGGAGATAGTTGCCAGAGAAATTCGGAAGGCAGGGATGTACTTTATTATAGCACAGAAGACCAACACATGGCATTTAATAGTTATAAACACATTAGGCTCACGACGCATTTATATAAAAATGCAGGGGAAAGGGGCAAGAGATAGAGCCTTAAAATATAGACCTATATGACACAGGATAAAATAAAAATCTGTAAAGCTTGGATGTCAAGGTTTTCACACTTAAAACTTCAGAATCTTAAATATAAGGGCTAACTGAGTCAAACTATTTACATTAAAATGATACCACTTTGGGGAGCACTGTATTTCTTTGGAAAATTAAGATGGATTCTTCCATCTTCTACAGTTTGGGTGCAAATTCAAATCCCAGGCTATTAAATATAGAGCAAAGATGGCATTACAGACTGGGAACTAATTAACAGTGCAGTTCCAACTTTGTGAACATCCCTAGACAAGTCAATTTGCAAAACAACAATAAAAGAGGACATATTCAATGTAGTGGCAAGGTCTCTTCCATAAGTATCATAAATTTAAATATGATGGTTTGGGACCTGAGAAATTCAAAAAGATCGCCAGCCCCCTGAATGCTGGAGGGGTACTAAAAGGTCCTTTGTCTCCACTCTGTCAATTTAGAAATGAACTAACAAGAATTGCTTATTTTTTCAAAACCAGTTGCACATGCAAGTGTCATCATTTTAACTTCAGTTTAAAGAAAAACAAGTCAGTCATCACCATTTCTATTACCAGCTTTCAAAATGAATGAGAAAATTTAAGCAACAGGAAATGAATTATTTCCTTAAAATACACAGTCATATTATATGAACAATCAGATGATCCACACTGACTTGAAAAAGAAAACATGCATACTGTTGTACGCAAAGCTATTCATGTTCTTGTTTAATTGATTGCACAAAATACTCTGGGGTGATGACAAGATCTCTGCTTGTCATCGTGATTGATCATCTAAGAATAAAGAAGAGAATGCAAAAAGTCAGCCAACATTTTACAATTGAAAACTTGAGCCAGATATTTTAATTTTTACAGTAGTCTGCAGATACTAATAAAAATAAATCAAACCTGATAAGAGAAAACTTGAAATCAGATGAAAGATTTGGAATTATTTTAGCAAACAGTTTGTTTCAGAAAAGGTCCCATATATTCTGGTTGCAAGCCAAAGATCTTTCCTGCTTAATTCTGACCAAACTAAATTACAGGAAACAATTATATACCCTGGATTCTCTATTAAAGAAGTAAGGCCAGCATTGATAGCAAATAAGTTCTACAGATAAGTTCTATCCATTGGGTGGACTCTCAGGAATGTGCTAGAAAGATTTTGAGGTCATTTCGAGACTCCTTAAAAAAATATATTCCTTGAGGGGCACCTGGATGGCTCAGTCTTTAAGCATCTGCCTTTGGCTCAGGTCATGATCCTGGAGTCTCAGGATCAAACCCCGCTCTGGGCTCCCTGATCAGGGAAGCCTGCTTCTCCCTCTCTCACTCCCCCTGCTTGTGTTCCCTCTCTAGCTTTGTTTCTCTCTGTCAAATATATAAATAAAATCTTTAAAAATATATATACATATATTCCTTGAGCAAGTACCACGGTTTCATGGAGGAAATACAAATAGAGTGTTTGTTGTCTTAAAGTTAAATGCACAGTGTTGAAGTTTCTGAATTTTTTTGTTACAATTAACTAAAGAAGATTGAGACATTCTTATTTCTCTGTGGCAGTCTGGACTTGTGTTCACTACAAAACTTAGCTGCCTAACACCTTGAATAGTTGAAAATATTCTCAAACATACTAGTTTTCATAGGAAAACTAGAAAGTATGTTATCAAATTTTCATGTTTGAATGAAAATTTCATGTCTTTTTTATTTTCGATTTCCAGAAAAACACATATGGAACTGTATCTGATATTTGCTATGACACATATTTGATAAGTGACACTGTATTATGGTATGAGGTATGAGAGAAATAATTAATACTCATTGATGATTTACTGTTTCCTAAGTACTATGGGGATGTTCTATGTCCTCTAACTTATTTATAAGCAGGTCCTAAAAGATGAAGTTTATTATTACTGTTTTATTGATAAGTAAATGGAATCCTAGTGCCATTTAGTTTCCCTGAGATAATGTCAGATCTAGAAACTGAAACCTATTCAGTTTGGTTTTAAAGTCCATATGAAGAAAGATAATAAAAATTAGGTGCATATGAATTTTAAAATATTTATTGAATGCCTTTGTGTTCTTGGTATTCTTATAAGTGTTAAGGGAAACATCAATGAGCAGAAGAATTATGTCATCCAACATATTTTCAATGTTATATTATATTATAGTTTCTGCAAGTTTGAGCAGATAGACCAGATAGTCAAAATCATTTACCAAGGTGAATGCAAGTGACTATCAGATGTTTTTATTTTTGGTGGTGGTAATCTACGTACTTTCCTGAAATAAGGTCAAGGTATACCAAATAATCATGCACTAAGTATAGTTGTTTTTTTTTTCCCCCTACTTATCTTTTTTAAATGAGGCTTCAAATATTAAAATGAATAGGTTCTAGAGAATGACTGCTATGCTACTACCCATTATGTGTTAGATATTAAGTACACAGATTACAACAATTTCTGGAGGCAGTTGCATGATAAAGACTTTGGAGTTTGAGAAGTCTATGCGCTCTGAAGATGCCCGACTTGATAGAGTGGTTTACAGAGGTTCTGGGAATCAAACCCATCTCTGTCTGGTTCCAAATGATGCCTCCATTATGCCATGATGTAACTAAGCATACATATTTGGAGCTCCCTTCCTACAAGCCTAGAACATCCCCAACTATACTGCTGTGGGGGAGAGATCTCACAAGCCTACTGTTTAAGGTTGCTTACACAGGCCTTCCCCTTTCCCCATACCCTGCTGAGGACATTCTACAACACTCAGTCTATCTACCCAGATGCTAAGCATGATTCCATACATCTTTCAGCAAAAACAAAAACAAAAAACAAACAGGCTGAGCCCCAAACAAGAAAGCAGTTTTTATTTGAGCTTTTAAAAGTTTTCTTAATTTCATAAAATAATAGAGTCATTTAACATGTGTAAATTCTACGAATAACAAATGAGGATGTTTTATCCTATATTGTCTTAAAAGTCATGCTAGCTCACATTCATTTCCTTTTTCATTTAGCCATTTGGCACTCAGAAATCTTCTCATGTGGCTAAAGGTCTGATGTATTAAAATAGCACTTGGTATATCACTGCAGGATCTGATGCCTGCATGTCTACGCAAGCCCTGCTTCCTTCTTTAGAATCTCTCTTGTGGTTTGTATAGTGATAAAATGAAGAACATTTGTAAAATGCAGAAACTTCCTCAGAGACCACCAGTTTGCAAAAAATTCATGTATACTTTAGAAAGAAAGCATTCTTTGTTTTGTGCATGTGTGTTTTCCATGAAGAAAATTGAATTATCCATTGATTATACCTAAATTGGAAATGATCCTGATACTTCCTTTTTCATTTAGCTCTTCTCCATCAGAAGTTCTAATCGCCCTATTTAGATATCGCACCTTTTCAATTTGCTCTAAAGAAGCTGTGCTTTCCTGAAAACAAAAGAAAGGAGTGAAGGAAAGAAGATTGTGGGGTTTTGTTTGTTTGTTTGTGTGTGTGTTGAGTTTTCTCCTATTTAGTTCAATAAATTTCAGCCTTATTCTACTATCACAAAGATCATGGAGGTGAAGAAATAAATATACATAGATTGTTTCAGAATCCTAATGACAACTTTGTGAGAAATATTAAGCAAAATCCTACAACAAGTGAGAGGCAGAGTAGAACTCAACCCAAGGTCTCTCTGATTCCACATCTCCTATTCTGACTACACCACCCCTCAAATTCTACCAGTCAATGGAATTTTGTCACCGCACATCTTGATCTTTCCCTTCAGATAAGTACAGATCCTGGGAAGGGAGAGAGGCTTATAAAGGTACTCAGATTAAAAAGGCTTAGTCTGTATTTTCTCTGATGTCCAAATAATTCACCAGTATTGTTTACAAGTGACAATAGGGTAGGACAGAGAATGTGTTTCTCGCAAGTACAGTTACCAGTTACCCAAGTCCCATGGTTTGCCTCACATTAGACACTTACTAATCCATTGATATATTCTCAGAAAATTCTGGAATATCAGTTCCTGTTCAAATAGTTTAAAAATCATGTTTACTGTATATCTGTGAGTTTGGGTTATAAAATATTTGTATCAAAATCTATTTCATTGGCTCTATTCCAATTGATTTATGTTAACGTTGGAGGACATGTGACCAGGAGATGCACATAGCAAATGATTGATAAAATATTCCTATGTACAGGCATCTTCACTGTAAATAGAGTATACTTCTCATTTTTCTTTTTCTTTTTCTTTTTTTTTTGAGTGTGCTTCTCATTTACCAGATTTTCCTTCTCTGTCCTTCCTACACTCACACTCACAAGTACATGTGCACGTGCATGTACACATCACACTTCCCAAACTCACATATTTTTAAAACACTCACTGACATGACAAGTTTGAAGCTTTAAATAAGTAAAATTTTGGGGGATGGTTTAGAAAGAGCAAGGGGATTTTATAAATTCAGTACAGGAAAGAAACCACAGAGCTAAAAGATTTTTAGAGAAGCATGCTCCCGTGAGAGTTTCAGTAGACTTCCCTATCCACTGTAGGTTTTTCTTTTGACTCAACTGTGATGATAAAGACAGGGGCTTGTGAGGCTTTGTTACCCTGGAGTTTTGCATATTTCTAGTGTAGGTGTTCATTTTCTACTCTAGGCAGCCTAATGACCTGCTGTTCTCATTTTGGTTGTCAGTTGGGAAAGTGAGATGGCATTCAGCTGGTGTGAGGACAGTGAGCTTGTGGAAGAAGGAGAAGGAACATTTGATAAACTCCAGGAATCAGAAGTGGGTTTATAGCAACTGACACATGAAATCTCTCACCTTTGCAATCTACCACTTCTTGGTTTGATGCATATCCATTTGGAACTCCATGACGTCTTACAGAAGATGTCCCTTCAGGTTTTTTTTTTATTTATTAACATATAATATAATATTTGATTCAGGATTATAGGTCTGTGAATAGTCAGTCTTACACAGTTCACAGCATTCACTGTAGCACATGCCTTCCCCCAATGCCCATTATCCAGCCACCCCATCCCTCCCCCAACCCCTCCAGCAACCCTCAGTTTGTTTCCTGAGACTAAGAGTCTATTATGGTTTGCCTCCCTCCTCAGTCCCATCTTGATTCATTTTTCCCTCCATTTCCTCTGCCCCTGCCCTGCCTCTTAAATTCCTCATATCACAGAGATCATATGATAATTGTCTTTCTCTAATTGACTTATTTTGCTTAGCACAATACCCTCTATTTCCATCCACATCATTGCAAATGGTAAGATTTTGTTTTTGTTTTTGTTTTTGTTTTTTATGGCTGCCTAGTATTCCATTGTGTGTGTGTGTGTGTGTGTGTGTGTGTGTGTGTACATATATCTCACATCTTCTTTCCATTCATCTGTTGATGGACATATAGGCTCTTTCCATAGTTTGGCTGTTGTGGACATTGCTGCTATAAACGTTTGGGAGCACGTGTCCTTTCGAATCATTACATTTGTATCTTTAGGGTAAATACCTAGGATTGCATGGCTGGGCCATAGGGTCGCTCTATTTTCAACGTTTTGAGAAATCTCCGTACTGTTTTCCAGAGTGGCTGCAGCAGCTAGCATTCCCACCATCAATGTAGGAGGGTTCTCCTTGCTCCTCATCCTTGCCATAATCTTCAAAGCATAAAGTACTAATGAATTCTTATCCATCTGGATTATATTTATTTATTCATAATTTTTACTTCCTGGAGAAAAATTCATGTTCTGAGAAAACAAGCAAAATTTCCAAAATTTTAGGCTGATCATGGAAATTATAGGATTTTAGGAGATTTTTGTATGATCAAGTCTAACTCCTAGACTGAAATATCAGTATCTGTGTAAAGCAATGGAAACTGCTTTTCAAAATAATGATATTTTATCATTATAGAAATCTCAAGTGTTTAGCCTTTTAAAATGTTTGAAAATATTAAAACAAAAGTGTATGTATATATGTGTATATGCTTATATATACATATTTGTATATCTAAAAAATTTCAGCCACAAAATAAAAAAAAAGAGAGAGAGATTTGAGAAAGATACTGCTTACCCAATAATTTTTGAGAAGCTTAATCAAAATTTTGTTGCAGAATATCCAAACCCTATTCTGGAACTACTTTGTTTAACCGCTTTATTTTGGTATTGCCCTTTGAAATAATAGCTTTAGATTTGCAATAACGTTCATGAGAAATTTAACTTCAACATCTACCTACCTACCTACCTACTTCCCTACTTCTCAGCCCTTGCCTCTGTCACTCCTCTTCATCCTACTACCATATAAGTGTATGTCTTCATTTCTTCAGCACTAAAATAGAGAGAAAACTCTCCTTTGGTTTGAATCAGGAACCAAGGATTCCATGACAGGATCTGATTATCCTATTTGCATTGAAAGTATCATCTTTACCTCAAAGGTTCCACATCATTTGAGTATATGCCTTGCATATTATTTGGAAAATCAAGATTTTAATAAGGCCTCCCTCAAAGCAGAAGAGCAAACAGCAGATCATAATTCTCCCAACTGACTGGCTTCTCATAGCATTAAAAATCAGGTAAGAGAGGAATTTCTTTTGGAATAAAAAGGGAAAAGTTGTTGGGCATCTGCCTTTGACTTGGATCATGTTACTGGAGTCCCAAGATTGAGCCCTGCATCAGGCTCCCTACTTGGTGGGGAGTCTGCTTCTCCCTCTCTCACTCCCCCTGCTTGTGTTCCCTCTCTAGCTGTGTTTCTCTCTGTCAAATAAATAATTTTTTTTTTTAAAGGGGAAATGTGTGTGTGTGTGTGTGTGTGTGTGTGTGTGTGTGTGTGTGTGTGTCTGTGTGTAGTGTTTCTGTTTGACGAAAACCAGTACTGATTATCTCATCTACTAAATATATGGTTAGGTGCTTGAAATAGTTCAAAGAATTTTTATTGTGAGAGAACTATAAGAATCCTTATTTAAAGCATAAGGATATTGAGAACGCCTGGGTGGCTCAGTGGGTTAAAGCCTCTGCCTTCAGCTCAGGTCATGATCTCAGGGTCCTGGGATGGAGGCCTGCATCAGGCTCTCTGCTCAGCAGGGAGCCTGCTTCCTCCTCTCTCTCTGCCTGCCTCTGCCTACTTTGTGATCTCTCTTTGTCAAATAAATAAATAAAATCTTAAAAAAAACAAACCAAAACAAAACATAAGGATATTGAGTTTCTCCTATGTCATCCAGTTAGTAAGCACGAGAGTCAGAATTTGAATCTAAATTTGTTTGTGTTATTGTACCTATTTCCATTTATGACATTTGTTGTAAAAAGAAAATACACTGATGTCTCAGGAAAGCTAAGAAAAAAAATTAAAATCACCAAATGCAATAATTTTCCAAATAAATTATATGTATATAATATATATTCTTTTTTTTTTTAAGATTTTTTTTTTTATTTGACAGAGAGAAACACAGCCAGAGAGGGAACACAAGCAGGGGGAGTGAGAGAGGGAGAAGCAGGCTTCCCACCGAGCAGGGAGCCTGATGTGGGACTCGATCCTGGGTCTCCGGGATCATGACCTGAGCCAAAGGCAGTAGCTTAACCAACTGAGCCACCCAGGCGCCCCATAATATATATATTCTTAATTATATAAAGTCCAAGTACATGTATACTTTTCCAAATAAATTATATGTAAAATAGTGTGTATAGACACACATTTTATATATATATATATAAAACTCTATGCATAGAAACACACACACTATATATTTATATATATATATATATATATATATATATATATACATAAAATTCAGATTCAGGATTCAGATTATTGTATAATTTTCTTTGCGATTACATGATACTCCGTTTTTTTAAGATTTTATTTATTTATTTGAGAGAGAGAGAGAGATCACAAGTAGGCAGAGAGGCAGGCAGAAAGAAGAGGAGGAAGCAGGCTCCCCTCTGAGCAGAGAGCCTGATACTGCCATCAATCCCAGGACCCTGAGATCAAGACCTGAGCCAAAGGCAGAGGCTTTAACCCACTGAGCCACCCAGGAACCCTATGATACTCTTTCTTTTATGAATGTGTTCCCTTCGTTCTCTAACATGGCTAGTAGAATGACTTCCTGCTGTAGGCTTTATATTTCTCTCTAATCTTGAACATGTTTATATCCATTAAATTCTTACCCATGTTCAGTAACTTGAGATGAAAAAGAGATGATTGTTCAAACAGATACCAGCAAATTAACAAAAGTACAGTTTATATTATTCATTCATTTGTGCAATCCTTTCTCTGGATTTAAATTAGCCAAGAAAGAAAGAAAAGTGGAAGTGTTGATCAGTCCTTGTCAGAGATGAAAAGGTAAAGGGTGAGCCTGTAAGTGGCTCATGTTTAGTTCACTGCAGGGGGGCAATCTCTTCTTTCTGAAATAAATAGCATGATCTAGATTGTGCATATCCAAAATTCTTTGCTGTGCCATAGACCAAAAGTACCTTAATTCCCTAGATGTCTTCTAGTCAAGTGTTTCAAAAACCCATTTTCATCACACCTTGGAGATGATGCAAACATTTCCACATAATGAAGGTGTATCTACTACTCATTGAATAATTAAAGAGACTAGTGATGGTAAAGATCAAGACCGCAGAGGCAACACAAAGTAAACCATTCACTGTCTCAGGAGATAAACGTCATGCTGTTAATGTATCTTCCTCAGTCTGTACTCTATTGCTTTCCAATTTACCATTTATAAGATGACATTATAGCTAGCTTTGCCATCCCCTACCAGTAAACTATGAATTCACATAGAGTTGTGACCAATTACCAGTTTACATTATTTTACTTTTTTTCCTTTTTCTAAACATCTATTGACCCTAGAATCAGTTAAGTACCATACATACAAAATATTGATACATGTGTGTTTTCTGCATGGATATAGGACTCACAGATCGAGTAAATGAATCTGATTACTTATTTTGCATATAGTCATGGCCATATGAGGTGATATGCTGAGAATCCCACCATTGAAAACTCAAGCTACATTCTTAGAAAACTATTATACCTTAAAGCTGCTTTATGTGTAAGGTCTTCTTAGTTTGGAGAGTCAAACATATAGATTGTGTCTTTGGAAAGTACAATAAAAACTTCACAGAAACATCTGAGGAAAGCCTAGGTGCCCCTTGATTTCAGAATAGTTGGACACATTCCATTCATCATTAGTATGGTATAACTATCACTTTCTTCTCTCTAAGTTTCTGATAGCTGTGTTCCCCAAGTAGCTCTCCAGAGCACAGCATTTTACTTCTTACATACATTTTAGTTCTTATATGGAGTTAATAAAACTAACATTACATTAAGAAAATTTGAGGGGCACCTGGGTGGTTCAGTTGGTTAAGTGACTGCCTTCGGCTCAGGTCATGATCCCGGAGACCGGGGATCGAGTCCCACATCGGGCTCCCTGCTCGGCGGGAAGCCTGCTTCTCCCTCTCTTACTCCCCCTGCTTGTGTTCCCTCTCTGGCTGTGTTTCTCTCTGTCAAATAAATAAAATCTTAAAAAAAAAAAAAGAAAGAAAAGAAAAGAAAATTTGAAACTGCATTGACAATTTTAAAGAGCAGAATTGACACTAGAATAATTAAAATCATAATGTGTAATAATGAGACAATTTCCTAGAATGTAGATAAAAGTACCTTCAAAATATGTGGAGAACGGGACTTCCAGATTAGAAATTATATGGGCACAGAAGAGAGAAATTGGAACACATGGCATAGAAGCAATAGTCAAGCATGTAGCTTAAGGTAATTGAAAAACTGAAAATGAAGTAACAGAAAAGTAAATTAGAAAGCTTGTACTATGTTTTAGCCTAACATAATAAAAAGCAACTCAGCCATGACACACTTTGGAAAACATATGTGATTTAACATACCAAAGAAAAATTTGCATGAGAATTCAGATAGATGAAAATTCAAAGAAGTTGTGTAACATGACCAGACTGATCACAGCTTTGATGGTAGTCCTAGATGCTGAAGACTATTGGGAAGGCCTATGCTTTGTAAGTGGGAAGAAAATGAATGACCCACTGTAATTGTCAAGTAACTTTCTGAACTACAGGATTTGACACAAAAATATCACGGAAAATTAATGAAGCTGCACATTTCCCAACTTGTAGTATATTTAGGAATAAGGCAATAGTGTCTTTGATTCTCCTGGACTCAGAACAGCCTTTTTGTTCTTATTTTTCCATACCAGTCAGTTTCCGTTTCATAGTAATAGTATTTGTTTTTCAAAACCTTTGGAGTGACTGTCCCTTGGCTTTGCCTTGATTCTGGCACTAGACCCTGCTTTTAGATGACCTCTAATGGCATCTAACCCCGATAGCTGCCCATAGACTTTATCTTGTTCAAGTCTTAGGAAGAAAATGTGATTGGTCTCTGTCAAGTTGATAGGGGATAGTCCTCTGTTCCAGTGATCTAAGCCAAGGTGAAAGAATCATTTGGGAAGCTGAATAGTTTAAAAAAGTTACACTTGGTGCATAAATATTGTGTTAAGCTTTGTTTACATTCCATGGAATTGTAACAGAAATATTTGCATAATAATAACAGTCTTCAAAAAACATAACATCTCTAAAATCTATTTAAAAATGTTGAATCCCTACTGTAGGTTGCTAAGTGAAGACTACACATAATTACACAAAAGTGGTAAAATTGTGAAATACAAAGAGTGTTGTTGGATATTTTAAATCAGTTAAACACTGAGATAAGGAGTGAAAAATAGGAATATAAATTACTTTGGAAATACTCATAATTCTTTATAAGAAGAAATAAATACAATAATAAATAATATTAGTAAAGCTATACACAAATTTCAAACCATAGGTTTAATAATAAAAACAAGAAGGGGTTTTTTGGGGGCACCTGAGTGGCTCATTCATTGAGCAGCTGCCTTCGACTCAGGTCATGATCCCAGAGTCCTGGGTTCAAGCCCCACATCAGGCTTCCTGCTTGGCAAGCAGAAAAGCCTGCTTCTCCCTCTCTTACTCCCCTTGCTTGTGTTCCTTCTCTAGCTGTGTTTTGCTCTATCAAATAAATAAATAATTTTTTAAAAAATAAAGAAGGGCTTTTTTTTCTTGGAACACTGAAAAAATAAAATAAATTATTATTAAAATTTTTAAAAAAAAGGATTTTTCCTTGCCCTTTCTTGTACCGGGAGAACAATAATTGCTCTAAGGGGTTCTTTCTTTCCAATATCTCTCCACTTTCTCCTAAAACTTCTCTCTTGGGAAGGACAGAGCACCTAGATTAATTCAGTGAAACTCAAACCTTAAGTTTTATGTTTTTTTAAGTCTCTTAGTTAATAGAATCTCTTTTTCTTTTGTAGTTGAATCTAATAGGTTGGATACCTGCAGTTGGGTAATAGTAGAAAGTAGTGACACAACCTGGAAATTAAGTTAACATTTGAACTTAGAAGTGAAATAATACTGACTCTGGTCATGTAATTTAAGGACCTGGATTTACACATGTATATCAATAAATTCTAATTTTTAACATCAATTTGATTTACATTTCTTTCCCTTGCAGCCATATCAATTCTAAATATAAGAATGTTTCTCAAAATCTTAAGCAAATTCTTATGGCTATAATGTTTTCCTCTTTTTCTTTCATTAGTTTTGCCTAAATGAGAGATTCCTGTTCTCATTATTTCTTTTAGTTTAATTCCCTTAAATCTCTTTAAATGGATTGTGAGATTCCTTCCTGATGGTTTTTTGTTTGAAATGGTAATTTTTCCAAGGGTGTTGTTTTCAGAAGTCTTACAGCTATGGTTGCTGGAATTTCTATAGTAGGGATGGCATTGTGGGCTATGATGTAATGGTGGTGCTTTAATGATAAAGGCTAACAGGAAATGTGCTAGAGAACCAAACTTCCCCTAAGGAAATGTGTGAAGCTGCCTCCCTTTGTCAGCAGCCCTTTCCTGACGCAAACAAGAGACAACTTGTTCCCTTTCCGAATGCACTGAGAGCAGCTTGCCCATCAACGCCACCTTCTTCCGGGAAGGGCCCCTGGGTCAGCAAGTTGGGGCACCCTCTTGGAGGACAGTTAACAATAAGTGAACAGGCAGAGCCATCTCCTACATTAATCTGGTAAGATGCTCAGATGCATGTCACATTTGTTCCAGCCTGCCCAGGGGAAATAGCCTGTCAACAACACATAATGAAGACTCAATTTCTGCAGACACCTCAAAGCCTCAAGAATACATGGAATTCCCCCTGCAATCTACACCTGTAAACTTAGTCTGATGAATGGTTCATTCACAGGGAAGTGGGAGGGAAAAGGAGGGTCAGAAACTTGCCTTGGATACTTATTTTTTGTATTCTTTTTTTTTTTAAGATTTTATTTATTATTTGACAGAGAGACATAGGGAGAGAGGGAACACAAGCAAGGGAGTGGGAAAGGGAGAAGCAGGTTTCCCAAGGAGGAGGGATCCTGATGCGGGACTGGATCCCAGGACCCTGGAATCATGACCTGAGCTGAAGACAGACACGTAATGACTCAGCCCCTCAGGCACCCCTACTTTTTCTATTCTTATTTATAAAATTGAATTAGGCTTGGATTCTTTCTGATTCAACTGGGAATTGAACATCAAAGAGAACATAGTACATACATCAGGCTGTAGAAACCAAGAAAGCAAAAGGTATAAATGATACAATTTATGAAGCGAGGTGATGGAGTGAAGAGTAACAATATGTCCTGACAGAGAAGGATAAGGGCTAGTATCCCCTATCTATACATAACCTCTGTTTGGATTGAAAACCAAAACTAAACTATATGCTTCTTATAAGAAATTACATCTAATAAAATATGACAGAAAACCAAAATCATGGTATAGGTAGTCAAAAGCATGCAAGATAGGGAGGGAGGGTAGTGAGAGTAATGATTTCATATGAAGTAGAAATCAAGGCAGAAAGCATTAAATGAACAAACAAAAAAAGAGAGCTCACTTTTCTATTTTACAATATAATGCAGAGTGAAAATATCACTGCTATAAGCTTGTATGAGTTAAATACAACATCAACATGCTATGGTTTAGTTTTAAAGCAGAAAATGAAAGTGAGGAATATAGAAAAATAAGAGTAGGAGACATAAGTATATAACTCTTACTCATGATTCCTCAAGTTGGTTAAAATTGTACATAGCAAGATATTTTTCAAACACAAGTAATATATGTATTTGTTTAAAGGAAAAATACAGATGCACAATATTTGCTCTCATTAGTTTTATTGCACTATTTAAATATAGAGATATGCAAAACCAATTACAAATTTCTCGTGTCCTGACAGACCTATGAAACAAAAGTACAAATTACATGTAAATAAAGTTTTAGAAAACAGTAAAATTCAGGGCATCTGGTGGCACACTTGGTTGGGTCTCTAACTCTTGGTTTGGCTCAGGTCATGATCTCAGGGTCATGAGACTGAGTCCCAAAGTCTGCCTAAGACTTTCTCTCCTGCTCCTTCTTTCTTCCCTTTTCCTTCTACCCCTCCTCCTATTCTCTTTACTCAAACAAACAAATAAATATTTTTTTTTTTAAGATTTTTTATTTATTTGACAGAGAGAAACACAGGCAGAGAGGGAACACAAGCAGGGGGAGTGAGAGAGGGAGAAGCAGGCTTCCTGCCGAGCAGGGAGCCCGATGTGGGACTCGATCCCGGGTCTCCGGAATCATGACCTGAGCCGAAGGCAGTCGCTTAACCAACTGAGCCACCCAGGCGTCCCACAAATAAATATTTTAAAAAAAAATCAATAAATTCAAATTACAACCATGTTTGGATTTAATAGTGGCAACATGTGTATATTTTCAATTCCATTTCTTAACAGTTCCTTTGATTTTGAGTATAATGGCCCATCATTTCTGACATGTTTTTATGTTTTTTTTCTTTTTATGAAGACTTTTTTTTATTTAAGTCTAGTCGACACACAGTATGTTATATTACTTTCAAAGGTACAACATAGTGATCCATCTCTCCATACATTATGCTATGCTCACCACAGGAATAACTGCCATCAGTTACCATGCAATGCATTTCAATCTTATTGACTGTATTCCCATATTGTCTCTTTTATTCCCCTGATTTTTTCATTTGATAACTGGAAGCCTATATCTCCCACTCTCCTCACCCATTTCTCCCATTCCTCTGGACTCTTTCTTTTGACAATCATCAGTTTGTCTCTGTATTTATAGGTCTGATTTTACTCTTTGTTTGTTTATTCATTTGTTTTGTTTTTTAGATTCTATATATGAATGAAATCATTATATTTGTTCATGAGAGTTCCTTTTTCTCAACATCTTCACCAACACTTGATATCTTGTCTTATCAATTTTAGCCATTTTTACAGTTGCTTAAAGACCCAAATAAATATAATCAGAAACAAAAGAGAAGTAACAACTGACACTACAACAATACAAAGGATTATAAGAGAATACCGTGAAAAATGATATGCCAACAAATTGGACAATCTAGAAGAAATGGATACATTCTTAGAAACATACAATTTTCTGAAATTGTATCAGGAAGAAATAGAAAATCTGAACATACCAATTACTATGATAACAAAAAAACTACCAAACAATAAAAGTTCAAGAACAGATGAGTGATTTCACAGGTGAATTCTACCAAATAGTTAAAGAAGACAATATTTAATTTCAAACTATTTCAACAATAGAAGAGGAAAGAGAGCTTCCAAATATATCTACAAGGCCAGCATTATCCTGATAACAAACTCAGACAAAGACAGCACAAGCAAGAAACTACAGGCTCGTATACTGATAAACATAGATGCAAAAATCCTCAACAAATATTAACAAACCATATTCAACAATACATTAAAATGATCATTCACCATTGTCAATAGGACATTATTCTGGGGATGCAAAGGTGGTTCAATGTTTATAAATCAATCAACGTGATACATCATATCAACTAAACAAAGGATAAAAATCACATGATCATCTTAATAGAAAAAGCATTTCACAAAATTCATCATCTATTCATTGTAAAAATTCTCAACAAAGTGGGTTCAGAGAGAACATACTGCAGTATAATAAAGGCCATATATGAAAAACTCAAAGCTAAAATCATACTCAATGGTGTGAAAACCTGAGCGCTTTTCCTCTAAGATTGAGGACCAGATAACAAAGTCCGCTTTCACCACTTTTAGTCATCATAGTACTGGAAGGCCCAGCTTTAGCAATCAGATAAGAAAAAGAAATGAAGCATTTATATTGGTAAGAAAGAAGTTAAAGTTTTACTATTTGTAGATGACATGATACTTTACATAGAAAACTCTAAACATGTCACCAAAACTGTTAGAAGTAATAAATGAATTCAGGTGAAGTTGGAGGATTCAAAATTGGTACACAGAAATTGGTAACAGTTCCATATATCAATAATGAAGTGACAGAAAGAGAAATTAAGAAGCAATCCCATTTACAATTGCACCAAAAATAATAACATACCTAGGAATAAACTTATCCAACGAGGTTAAAAACCAAAGTAGAACAAAGGTGTTTAAAGATCTGTACTCTGATAACTTTAAAACATTGTTGAGGGGCGCCTGGGTGTCTCAGTTGGTTAGGCAACTGCCTTTGGCTCAGGTCATGATCCTGGAGACCCGGGATCGAGTCCCTTATCGGGCTCCCTGCTTGGTGGGAAGCCTGCTTCTCCTTCTCTCACTCCCCCTGCTTGTGTTCCCTCTTTGGCTGTGTTTCTCTCTGTCAAATAAATAAAAAAAACATTGTTGAAAGAAATTGAAGATGACACAAACAAATGGAAAGATAATCCATGCTCATGGACTGAAAGAACTGATATTGTTAAAATGTCCATACTATCTAAAGCTATCTGCAGTCCTTATTAAAATACCAACAACATTTTTCAGAGAAGTAAAACAAATAATCTTAAAATTTGTATGGAATTACAAAAGACCCTGAATAGGCAAAGAAATTTTGAAAAAGAACGATGCTGGAAGTATCACAATCCCTGAATTCAAGATAGACTACAAAACTGTAGGAATCAAAACCGTATGGTACTGACACAAAAATGGATACATAGGTCAGTAGAAGAGAATTAGAGAGCCAGAAATAAACCACCCTTAACTGGCCAATTAATCTCTGACAAAGGAGGAAAGAACATACAATAAGGAAAAGACAGTCTCTTTAATAAATGGTGCTGAGAAAACTGGACAGGTACACATAAATGTATGAACCATTGGACCACTCTCTTACATCACATATAAAAAGAAACTCATAATGGATTCATAAAAACTTAAATGGACACCTGAAACCATAACATTTTTAGAAAAGAATACAGGTAGCATTTTTTCAGACATCAATCATAGCAACATCTTTCTAGATATACCTCCTAAAGCAAGGGAAACAAAAGGAAAATAAACTATTGGGACTACATCAAAATAAAAAGCTTTATGCAGTGAAGGAAACCATATCGACAAAACAAAAAGACAACCTAGTGAATGGGAAAAGATACTTGCAAAAATATATCTGATAAAGTGTTACTATCTGAAATACATAAAAAATTTATACAGTTCAACACTAAAATACAAACAATATAATTGAAAAAAATGGGCAGACCTCTTAAGAATAGACATTTTTTGGGAAATGGGCAATGAATCTTGGAACAGTGAAAAAAAAAAAGAATAGACTTTTTTTTCCCCAAAGAAGTCATTTCTGGCATTATGTTTTTATCACTGGAGAGTAGGTAGAACACTGTGTTTAAGTTACATGAATTGTGCCATCAGTAAGTTCTAAAGCTCCAGGTAATATTGGAAGGTTTCTACTTAACCTTCCTTGCTTCCGTTTTTAAAAGTTTTTACCTCTTAACAGTAGCTGGCACATAATAAATACAGGGCTACTCATTTTTAAAGATCTTTATTTTTATTTATTTTCTGGTATTTTTGTGTTATCTTTATCCAAGTCTTATCTTTAGCCAAATACAGTTATTTTTAGCCAAATATATCTCTTGTGCATAAAATGAAATATTTTTCTTTAAGGCCTACAATTATTTATCAGTATACTTTAAGCTAAATAATTTACATATTTCTGAGTACACTTGAACAATAAAATCATAAGATTTCAAAGAAATGTTTTACTTGACTGCAGAATTTAGAGCCTGGGGTTTGTATATTTTAACTTTTTTTTTTAAGACTTTTATTTTATTTTATTTTATTTTATTTTATTTTATTTTATATTTTTATTTTTTTCAGGTTCTAAGATTCATTGTTTATGCCCCACACCCAGTGCTCCATGCAATACGTGCCCTCAGTACCCACCACCAGGCTCGCCCATCCCCTACCCCCTTCCTTCCAAGACCTTTAGTTTGTTTCTGAGTCCAAAGTCTCTTATGTTTCCTCTCCCTCCCTGATTTATCCCACTTCCCATGTGGGGGGAGGGTAAGGCAGAGGGAGAGGAAGAGAGAAACTCAAGCAGACTCCACACTCAATGTGGAGCCCAACCCAGGTCTCAGTCTCATGATCCTGAGATCAGACCTGAGTTGAAACCAAGAGCTAGATTCTTAACTGACGGTGCCACCCAGATACCCTTTAATTTCCTTTTTATTAAGATTATGTATCAGAAATGTTTGAGAAGCAGAAGTTTAATAGTGATGTTGGAGTACCTACAAGAAAAATTATTGTTCAATTAATTTCACTTTTTACTAGGTGATCTTTTAAAAATTTTTTAAATTTAAATTAATTAATTAACCTATAATGCATTATTAGTTCCAGAGATAGAGATCAGTGATTTATCAGTCTTATATAATACCCAGAGCTCATTATATCACATGTCCTCCTTAATGTCCATTACCCAGTGACCCCATCCCCTTCTAGCAACCCTTTGTTTCTTATGATTAGATCTTAATAAAAAGACAAAATAATAAGGTATATTTACTTACACAATACTCCTGGAATTATTGTCAATTTTATTTAGGTCTCATAGTAGGACATATTGAAAAAAAAAATAGACAAATGACCTAAAAATAAGATCTCAAACCTTAAATGATGAAAGGAAGAACTATCCTTTAGGAAATGGAGCCAATTAAAAAAAAAAAGAAAAAAGAAAAAATGGAAGCCAGGATTTCATGCTTTAAATAGGTAAGCTTTATTGATGGTTGAGTTGTAACAATTGAAAATATGGTAATATAATGTAAATGCGCCAATATCTTATATTAATTTAAAATATGTCATTCAATTAAGTTTTAATATATTTAAGACTAAGAAAAGACTATTTTATTTTATTCAACATAAAGGAAGAGGTCACCAAGTGAATAACTTTGGATGGATTTTTGAAAAGATAGTAGTCAGTAGTAATATTAGTGTCTATGAAAGCAAAGATAGTTATATGGACCATCACATCTTATTTATCATGGCCTTTGGGGACCATGCCAAAGATTCCCTCAGGATAAATATATGATCCAATTTGAGGTGCTATGGTTTTTTTTTTTTTTTTTTTCCCTAAATTGCCTTGGATGTATCCTCTGCAGGTCACTGGCAGTAGTAGAAAGGCCACCAAGATTTCTGGTTGAGTGTCCCTGTTTTCTCATGGAAACACAGTAGCCCATGGTTTATATTTAAGAAGTGGCACAAGGCACTAGTGGTATAGTCTGTGAGAGGGAGAGGCGATGTAGAAAGGATGAGTGGCCCAAAGGAGGAGTGATCCACCAGATACTTGTTTTTTTGTTTTTTGTTTTTTTAAGATTTTATTTATTTGACAGAGAGAAACACAGCGAGAGAGGGAACACAAGTAGGGGCAGTGAGAGAGAGAGAAGCAGGCCTCCCGCAGAGCAGGCAGCCCGATGCAGGGCTCCATCCCTGGTCTCCAGGATGATGACACCAGCCGAAGGCAGTCGCTTAACCAACTGAGCCACCCAGGCGCCCCATCCACCAGATACTTGTAATCCATAATTTATCCATGCTGAGCCCAAAATGAAAGTACAATGGGTACATTTATGGCCACATGGTGCTCAAACAAGGGCACTGGGTGGGAGCAGAGCTTGTTCTGTGCAGTATGAATCTCTTCCTGCTGTGGTTTCTCTGCCTCTTTCTCTTGCCATTTTATTTGAAGTGCCGCTTTGGAACAATGCTTTCACATTCTTGGTTGAGGACTTTTCTTAAAAGTCTATGGCAGTCAGGGTAAAGAATTATGCCTTTGTTTGTTTTCTAAATCTCGATGGAAAGCACATCTTTTCCCAAATGTGTTCTTGAAATATTTACTTTGTGAAAATAAAAACTATCATTTGGGGAAGCAGTTTCAGATATTGTGCCAACAATAAAATCAGTCCTGTGTTTGGCACATCTTTTTTCCCTCTCTATATTTTAGGAATGTTTCACATGAAATGGCAAGTTTAATTAAAATGTCACTTTGAGGGGAGCCTGGGTGGCTCAGTTGGTTAAGCGACTGCCTTTGGCTCAGGTCATGATCCTGGAGACCCGGGATCTAATCTCACATCGGGCTCCCTGCTTGGTGGGAGGCCTGCTTCTCCCTCTTTCACTCCCCCTGCTTGTGTTCCCTCTCTAGCTGTGTTTCTCTCTGTCAAATAAATAAATAAAATCTTTAAAAAAAAAATGTCACTTTGAGGGGCGCCTGGGTGGCTCAGTTGGTTAAGTAACTGCCTTTGGCTCAGGTCATGATCCTGGAGACCCGGGATCGAATCTCACATCGGGCTCCCTGCTTGGCGGGAGCCCTGCTTCTCCCTCTCTCACTCCCCCTGCTTGTGTTCCCTCTTTGGCTGTGTTTCTCTCTGTCAAATAAATAAAATCTTAAAAAAAAAATGTCACTTTGATATTATCTTGTTTTATACACTAAATTGAAGGTGGGTAAAAGGCAAATGGTGGCATAATTATTCTTTATATATATTTTTTAAAGATTTTATTTATTTATTTGACAAAGAGAAACACAGCCAGAGAGGGAACACAGCAGGGGGAGTGAGACAGGGAAAAGCAGGCTTCCCACTGAGCAAAGAGCCTCATGCAGGGCTCGATCCAGGAACTCCCGGACCATGACCTGAGCCAAAGGCATTCACTTAATGACTGAGCCACCCAGGCACCCGGAGGCACGATTATTCTTAAGTACAAAATACAAAGGTGAAAATACACATTTCGACAGAAATTCTAAGGCCAAGATTAAAAATGAGTTATTTCTTTTTTTTAAAGATTTATTTATTTATTTGACAGAGAGAAACACAGCCAGAGAGGGAACATAAGCAGGGGGAGTGAGAGAGGGAGAAGCAGGCTTCCCGCCGAGCAGGGAGCCTGATGTGGGACTCGATCCTGGGTCTCCGGGATCATGACCTGAGCCTAAGGCAGTCGCTTAACCAACTGAGCCACCCAGGCGACCCGAGGGAATGATTTCACTACCAGTGGTTTTTAAGAAGAAAAGTTTAGAATTATAGTAAGTATTAATTTATAGAGTATCTAAGTAATCAAGGGGAAACAACTGAGAAACACACAGTATATATTCTGTAATCAAATGAAAGCTTTTATTTGCTATTCTTTAGATTTATATGATGTTTTCATTTATATTTGCCATTAAAACCAATACCATGAGATAGTTCTTGTGCCTCTCTCATCACATTTCCCAGTTGAGGAAAAAGAAATGTCTAGAATTTTGTTAATTATCCTATATTCACGCAGTTCATAAATCGCAGTTCTGAGGCTTGACTCCTTTATGTTATACTTTCTAAACCAGATTTCTTTCAACTACTTTACAGTTGTTTCACCTGTTGTTCTTTATTTATATATATGATATTATATCATGAGTGTAATGAAGAGAAGGAAAATTAATATCTGCTTATTAAGAAAAAAAGAGAATACATACCATGCATTTACTAATTGTTTCCCCTCGATTACTTAGATAGTGTATCCAGCTTTGATTAAACTGTGTATGTGTGTGTATTTCTTTATCTGCCTTGTTAGAGATCTAAGAATCCTATTAATCTTTCATTATTTTTTTTTCAAAACCCAGCTTTTACTTTGATAACTTTCTATTGTGGTTATTTTTTTCACATTCTTTAATTTCTGCTTTTTATAATTTCCCTGTTTAGGGTTGGAGTGTGTCCTCCATAATGATATGTTTAAGCCCCAATACCTGGTACTACTGAATATGGCTTTATTTAGATATAGTTTCTTTGCAGATGTAATTAAGATATAAGTTAGAATGACACCATACTAAAGTAGTGTCCCTTTAATCTGATACTATGGGTGTCCTTATAATAAGAGGAGAAGAGAAGCAGAGACAGGGAGGAAGGCCAGCCTTATGACAACAGGGGCAGGGACTGGAATTACGTAGCTGCTAAGTAAAGAATGCCAAGGATTGCTTATAACCATCAGGAGCTGGGAGAGAGAATGAATGTGAAACAGATTTCTCTTGGAGCCCCAAGAAAGAACCAGTCCAGCAAATAATTTAAGTTTGGACTCTGACCTCTTGAACTGTGGGAGAGTAAGTTTTTGTTGTTTTAACTCACCTAATTTGTGGTGATTTGTTATGCAACATTAAAAAATTCATACATCTGCCTTCTCTCTTGGAGTTTCATCTGCTGTTCTCTTTCTCACGTTTTGAGATGGATCCTTATGTTATCGATTTCTAGGTTTTCTTCTTTTTAAATATGCTTTTAAGGTTACACATTTCTTGGTAATCACAGAATTAGTTGTATACCACAGGTGTTGATATATTTCATTTTCATAATCATTCACTTTAATATTTGCTAATTTCCTTTTGCCCAAATGATTATGTAGACATGTATTATGTAATTTTAAGATATGTGGATTATTTTCTGTTTATCTTGTCTTATTGAAATTTAGCTTCATTCCTTTGTGATCAGAGGAGATATTCCAAATTATTTTTAGTTCTTTGAAATTTCTTGAAACTTGCTTTATGACTCATCATGTGGTCAATACTAGTATAGTTTTAAGAACAGTTTGAAAGAATGTAATCCATCAGTTGAAAGCAAAATCATCTTAAGTAAAGTATGATTATTTCTATATTTTTCCTTCTTGCTGATTTCCTTTAGTTCCATAGTTTCTTGAAACTGTTATTAGATGCAAGCAGATAGGTAGATTGACCCTTTAATCAATATGAAAGCCTTTCTCTAGCTACTACCTTGCTTTAAAGCCTACTTTCTCTGATACTAATATAGCAGTATGGTTTCCTTTTAGTTAATATTTGAATGGTAGTGTACACATTTTCTGTCTTTTTATTTTCAACACTTCTGTATAAATAAGGTATGTTAGTATATGGTATGGTTTAGTTGTGTTTTCCTTCCTTATTTCAAATCTAATGTAAGAATCTTTGTTTTTCTTTTTTTCTTTTATGTTATCTAAGAATGATGATCATTCCCTGTGTATTTCTTATTCAAAAATTAATTAAAGCATAAAAGCTTTTTAAAATTTATAAATCTCAGGTTGCCTTTTAGGTAATATTGGTAATTTTCTGGGCAATGAGTAACATTTGAAGGATTAGAATGGATCTTCTATTTACCATTGCCCTGAGAAGAGTAAACTCATTCTGTCTATTACATAAAGCGGTAGAGGAACTGGAGACGTGTGCCAAGGGCATCAGTATACTCATCCACATTTGCAAGGTATGGGTTAAAGAGGGGTGTGTTCTTGCTTGTTTGCTTTCTTCAAATATACTCTTGTATTTTGCCTTGTTAACTCATTTGTGCATTGTGCTTCCAGCAGAGGTGGTGCCATGGAACATCTTTTTTTTCTTCAACCCCTTTAACTTCACATGAGATACACAAATATTCTTTCAATGATCTCACATTAGAAATTAAACAGGTAGTGGATGTCATATTCAAAGAGTTCTACTGGAAGCAGAGGATATATTATGATTAAGAAAAGCAAGAATAGAGGGTGTGTCGACATATATAGGTTCATCTTATGGATCTCAAAAACCCCATTTGATGGAATATTGTATCCTTGGACAGCTATTCAATAACTTAATTTTAGGAGTATAATACTTTGTCAAAACAAATTTACAGGCGACAACCATTTACTATTCACTTCTAGATGATGACAGTTTTAATACTAATACATATAATACTTTTATTTACAATCATCTACTACATATCTACATATGAATGAATTGGTCTAGGTAGGTTTTTGTTTTTGTTTTTGTTTTCTTTTGTTTTGCTTTTGGTCTTGGTAAGTTAAATGCATTACTCATTTAATATTCACAACAGGCTTTGTGTAATTATCCCTATTTTATAGATGTAGAGAAGGTTTATAGAGGTTAGATAAATTGTCAAGGGCCCAAAATTGGGAAATAAGGAAACCATAATTTGGAAGTGTTTTTATTTTCTGTGTGTGTGTGTGTGTCAATTTTATTGTTTTATGATTTTAAAGTGTCCATTTGTGTTTCATGTAAAAATAAGAAAAAGTAGGAAAGCTTTCCTAATATTTTATTTCAATAAAGAAAGTTCAAATATGTCAGGAAATATAACTCTAGAAAAGAAAATACTAATCCATTAGGATTTGATTTTAAATCCTGTGGGTGCAAATTGTCATATTAAACTATTAAACTAATAATTATACATTGTTTAACTTTTTACTTGCAAACTTCACTTTTACCTTTTTTGATCAGGTAGAATTACTTGCTATTCAATGACTGAGTAAACTTAATAAAAGCCAACTTTGTGTCAGTTTCTCTTCATTGACATCAGAGATCAAGTCTCAGTCATCCTTATAACCACCCCACTGAAGAGCTTCAGGTTTTTAATACAGTAGAAACTCTAGGAATATGTGAAAGGATATTATGTGAAGTATCCCCTTATATTCATTTTCACTAAGGAGATAGATTCAGTAGAGAAAGAAAGAGAAAGAAAGTTGTGAAAGCACCAGGAAAGGGAGTGAGGTATGAAACTCCAACATGTTATCTTTAGCCCATCTAGCTAGATGGCTTACCAAGGATAAAGGAAAAAATATGATGTCTCAATTGTGGAAGTTTGTGATCCAGGTCTGGAGGTAAGTCACTGACATGACACACTCCCGAAGTAGCAACAGAAGCTACTGCTTCATTTAGAATAAATATTCAGCTAACGAAGAGTCATAATCATTTATCACTGGTCTTAACCAACAGGGACTGCTCAGTAAGTTCTTACAAAGCATGTCAGAGAAAGGAGAAGGAGGAGAAAGATAAGACAGAATAAAACAAAACAACTTTACCAACCAACCAAACACCAACAAACTATAAAGGAGGTAAAAAGAGAAAACAATGTTATAGAAACAGATCAATCACCAGAAAGGATGAAAAAAGAAAGCAAAACCAGACTGCCTTTAGCAATAAACAGTACAAAGCAGAATCCAAGCAAATCATATCTACTCTGGTCCGTGGGAAGCTGTCAGAATTATAATCTAAGTATTGACATCTAGGTTTAAATAAAATGCTATGGGAATTTCAGGGAATGAGATGAACCTGAATACTGAGTCAGAGAAGTTTCCTGAAGGGAGTCCTAACAGATATGAATCTTTTTTTTTTTTTTAAGATTTTATTTATTTGACAGAGAGAGACATAGCTGGAGAGGGAACACAAGCAGGGGGAGTGAAAGAGGGAGAAGCAGGTCTCATTATCCCAGGACTCCAGGATCACGACCTCAGCTGAAGGCAGAGGCTTAACAACTGAGCCATCCATGCACCCCTAGATATGAATCCTTGAGTATTGATAAGATGTGGCCAGAATGGAGAAGTAAGGGGTATAGCTCCAGGAAGAGGAACATGAGCAAATCCATGTAGTTGTGGGATTCCATGGAAGCCAGGAATATAATGTTGGGGATTGAGGAAAAAGAATAATAAAAGGTAGCAGTGGCAAGGTTTCCTAGAATTTTCTTCACAATATTAAGGAGTAGGAGACCCCTCTCTCCATTCCTCTCTGGCACTCATCCAAACCCTGGCCTCCTTCCTCCTCCCAAGAAGTTGTATTGATTTTATACTCTAAAAATTACTTCTATTTATTTTTTCTCTATATTATCAGACCATTGCTTTTGGCTGAGTCATGTTAGCCTATATTAGATCATGCCACCATATAAACTGTTGCCTTCCTTGAGCCATACCCCTTCATATCTTATTAGGATCACTGGTCAGTTTCACTAAGCCCTCTAATGGCCCAGACTGGGTCTGTCTTGTTTACTTACCAGGGTATCCTTATTGACAATGTGGATGATGAATAAATATTGATTGGACAAAGCAAAAATTTACCCAAACCATTGCAGTGTTCTCCTAACAGTTCCCTTGATGTCAATTTCTCCTGTTTCTTCCAATCACCATTCTGTGATAACAGTGCATAGAAGAAATAACCTCACCTTACAAATAGGTTATTTTCATACAGAAATTTGAGTGTTAATTCATGAACATTTACTCAAAAATACTTGTTGGCAGATTCCCATAAGATGTCCTGAAATGGATGCTATATTTTTAGGTCCTTCTCATAGACTTACATTTTTTATTTCTACATGTTTCCTTGTTAAGAAATAATTGAAATACACCCCCAAATTTTTGAAGTGAATCTATACATAAGTGTACTTCTATTTTATTTTTATGTAGCTTATAGTGATTTGAATTAAGAAAACAACATTCAGGTATTGACTGCCCCCTTAATTATACTTAACTTTTAAAGATTTCTAACTATGAGAATTTTTTACTTTTCTGCTTCAAGAGAAAAAAAAAATCCTGCATATTCCTTCTGTCTTTGAAAAAGACAGATCTCAACAGATTCCCTGATGAAAACAAAAGGATTTATTTCTCTTCTAAAATACTTATCGAGGGTAATTCATTGGAACAAATATGTCTCAGGGGATTCTCCACCAAGTACATATTGGATTCTAATCCTGACCATGTCACTGACTTAAACACAGGTCTTATTTCTCATGTGTCTTAATCTCTCTAGCTGTGAAATGAGAATAACAATTTCTCCCTCACACTTAGGCTTTGAAAATTCAATGAAGCATCACAAAAAGACACAATTGTACAAAATGTCATGACAGAAAAACAGTCTGCAAAATAAATAAGATGGAGGGGTCCCTGATAAGGATTTTATTGACATAATGAAAGAAGTATCAAACATGAGTCGTCATGGGCTGTGTGTGATGACTGTGCTTGGTGGAGGGGTTGAAAAGTAAATAAGCCGTCATCTCTTCACTTCCCTTACAGGAAGTCACGGCTCAGTTGAGGAGGCAGATGCACAGATGGATCATCCTTTCACTGCATGAACATTTGTCCAGAGTTTGTTACATGCTATCCACGCTCTAGCCAGTAAAGATGCAGCAGTGAGAAAAATACAGGGAGCTTAAACTCTGATTTGACAGGCAGAAATCAAGATAAACATGTAAATACACACACACACACACACACACACACACACACACACACACAATTGTGTCCATTGTATCTAGGAGGACAAAAATAAAGCATGGAAAGATGATATGTAATACTGAGAATACAGAAATTTTAGTCATGTCGTCGGGCAAAGCCTCATTTAAGTCCTTTTAAGCCAATACCTGAAGGAAATGAGGAAGCTTGTGACATAGTTCTTTGAAGGAAAGGAAGTTTAAGGCAGAATGCACAGTGCAAAGGCCCTGAGGTGCAAGGGTATCTTGTTTGAAAACAACAAGGAAGCTAGTGTGTCTAGAGTCTAAGATTAAAATAGTGGCATATGAAAAGCTTATCACAAGGACATGATGGTGGAGATAAAGATGTCTGTATAGATGGGTGAAGATATGGCCCTTTAGGCGAACATCTTTATTTTCTAAATGCCCTGACCTCACTCTCCTTGATAAAATATGTTCTTATTTTGCATTTTCAACAAATTACGAGGTATTCATCTCTTTTGGTTTGCATTTAGGTCATTTTTGGTGGTGCCAGAAACAAATTTCACATATCCACTCATTCTATTACATTAGCCATCATCACACTGAAGCATGTGTTATATTCTTAACTTCCTTCCCACCTTTGCCCACTCTCCAACTGTGAGGTCATTTGGTGAATACTGATGGGTAGACCTGACTCTGGAGAACAAAAACGTCCATGCTGAAATGTCTACTGTAATGGTAAGCATCCTTTCTAGCTGAGGGTGTTGGTCTATTCCCCGGCTGCCTACCTCTCTGATACAGAGAATCCCAAACTACGTTTGTAAGAAGTGTCTTACAAATATTCAGGAATGAGTCAATCAAATTTAATCCCTAACCTCCTTTCACTGTAGGAGTTCAGAACTAAGACCTGGAGGGGGTGGTGGGTCATAGTTCTACATCTTCCTCTTCTTGGACTATCCCTATTCAACCCACTTACACCAATTATAAAATAAAAGTTCTCATGTATGTTATAAATGTGATAGGATGGGGTCATGAGCAGGTGAATGGAGAAGAGGTGGGCTTACTAATGCTATTAGTCAACCCCAAAGACCTGCAAAACTTAGGAGGTTATGAGATGAATAGACCACCTTCCAGGCAGAAACAGTGCATGTCGTGGTATTTTGTTATGAAGAGGTAGACATTTTTTAAGGAAATGTTTGGTCTATAACCAAAATGTAAGGGATGTAAAGTGAATCACTAAAGAGAAAACCATAAAAGGAGTCTGGGGTCATATTATGGAAACATTTAAAGGATTTGAATTCTTCCTGTAGGAAATAAACTGTTGTAAGCAAGAAAGAGAATTGAACATATTTTTACTTTTTAGAAAAAAATACTGTGTCTGCAGAATGTTGGGTGGAAGAGACAAGGGAGATATTTAAGTCAAGAGAGCAGATGGGAGACTATTGCAAAGGTTTCAGTAAAGTTTTTATTTTTTAATTAATATTTATTTGTCACTCATTCTGTGTGAGGGACAGTGCTTGTCAGGGGGGAAACTATGGTGAGCAAAACAGACCCTGTGTGAGTCCTTAGATTGTTTGGTGAAACTGTCAGTGACCCCAAGAAGATAGGATGGTTGTGCCTCAAGGAGGAGAAAGGCGCTGTGAGGACATATGGTGACAACACAAAGCAGAGTCTAAGAATAACTTAATCAAGAGCATTGACCTGAGACTTGAGAGGAAATAACTGAAAAAAAAAATTCAAGAGATGTTTCCAATGTAGAGTAAAACACAAGTTCTAGAGAAGAGAGAAATGGTAGAAATAACTCAGCCAATTCTACTGTATCACTCTTCGCTCAATTACAGAATGCTGATAATTTCATTTTTTTACATACTTTAAAGCACAAAGAGATAACTGCTAAAATTAGAAGCTCTGTTTAAAGAGTTTAGACACAAAATGTGTTCAGACTTCTTTCCAACTAGAACTTTTCACATTTAGACTTAGCTAAGACTTGGGATGAATTTATGTAAGCAAAGTGGTATACTTTGAGCACTTCCTATTCTGAGAATGGGCACACTGGGAACTAAATAGATATAAATCTGTGTTCTTATGGAGATTACTTTCTGGTAGGCAGAGATGGAGCATAACACTAAATTCATTTGTACATTTTTATGGCTGTAAATATTATGGAGAAAACAGATGAGGATAATGGAAAATCAGAGACCCCAGGGATTACATTTTAAATAGAGTGGCTGTTTCATTGAGTAGTTAGCATTACAGCAGAAAAGGATGTAAAGGAATGATTCACATGGATGTCTGAAAGAGAGCTGTCCAGACTGATGAAGAGTCCTTAGAGTCACACCCCCCTGGGTTTAGAAAAAGGAGAGGAGGCCAGTAAGCCTGGGGTTGCATGCCTGAGGGAAGGCCAGTAGGAGATAAAGTCTAGAGGGTGACTGATCAATCATGTAGGATCTTGTAAGTCTAGAACAGACTTCAGGTCCAACTTTGAAATTGGGAGTGCTTAGGGAATTTTTCAAAGAGATCTCACATGATGAAATTCAGCTTTAGTAGCATTGCTACAGCTGCTTTGTTGAGTGATTACTCCAGGGGCAAGAGTGGAAGCAAGCAGATTAATTAGGGAGAACCATAATTATGTAAGGGCATCATTTTCTTAGACTTCCACAAGCGAGGGATTCAGAAGCCTTAGCATTATGGACTTTTCAAGTAAATTGCAATTCGTTATTGCTATTAAACTATGAAGCCTACCATAAATGCTGTAATGGAAGAAACTGATACCTCTTAAGGGGCTAAGTATCCAGGAAAACCAACCAGAGGACATAAATCAACTAGAAATCATGAAAGCTATACAAATATAACAAATGTTATTTCCAAGTTGCCCAGATACTTATACATCTTCAGACTCTAGCATTCTATACAATGAGAGGAAATATAATATAACTTGGAGTCAAGTGATCTGAATTTTCTCTAGTGTTTATTACTTAATCATTTAGAGATCATGTAAACCAAATTTTTCATTCTATAGACAATGATTTTTTTTCACCTTGAAGATTTTATGATTCAAGATATAAGATGAATTTCTAGATTAAAACTATGAAAAACAATAATGGAGATTAGTTAAGTTTGTTATATACCATAAAATGGTTGTTTAGTTTTAGCATTAAAATTTGTTAAGCATTTTTGGAAGAGAAGTTACATTTGCTATGCAACAAGAAAAACTATAAAGCATATTCTACAGGAATAACATCTAGTGGGTAATCAAAAAATATTTTCTTTACTTAATCTTGCTATAAAACCTTAAAAATTAATGATCATATTAAAATCTGCAATGTGTTAATTAGACATAAGGAATGACAGGATTTCCCTTTCTTCTAAACTTCTATTTTCTCTGTTTACCTATGCCATCTTTAATATATATATTTTTTTTTCTGAAAACATCACCTGAATTGTTACATGTATTAATTAGAATTAGGTCCACATACAAAGTACGAAACATTTTCAAAGAACTGTGCCTAAACAAAATAGGGTTTTCTTTCTCTTGATAAAATCTAGCACTGTTGTAGTGTTAATTCAGCCAGAAGCTCAGCCTCCCTTCTTGTTGTTTTGTCATATGTGGCTTTCATTCCCATAGTCATTCAATAGTCCAAGATGGCTGTCAGAACTCCAACCATTTCATCTGATTTCAAGAGAGTGTGAAGTATGATGGGATAAAGAACCAGAGGCAAAGAATATGCATCAGTTCTTTTTTCTTTTACCGCATTAAAAAAAAATAAATAAAAATAGGGGTGCTTGGGTGGCTCAGTCATTAAGCATCTGCCTTCAGCTCAGATCATGATCCCAGAGTGCCAGGATTAAAACCCGCATCGGGCTCCTGCTGGGCAGGAAGCATGCTTCTCCCTCTCTCACTCCCCCTGCTTGTGTTCCCCCTCTATCTGTCAAATACATAAATAAAATCTTTTAATAAATAATTAAGTAAACAAATAAATAAATAAATAAATATGTTTCCACAGGACACTTATTTTTCACCTTTTGACCAGAGTTTAGTCAGGTGATAACATTTAGCTATAAAAGTAGCAAGGAAATGGTTTAATTTTTCTGGAACTGGGTAAGTAGCTAAAGAGCAAAAGTCCTTCAAAGATGTAGAAAGAACGGATATTGAAGAATTCCAAATAATCTCTACCAAAATAAGTAATCCATGTTTTATTTGGGTCTTTCTTTGTTTTTGACCACAGCCATTGACCATCTACAGATTTAACAGCTAATATGTAACTGAAAAAAATCCCCTTTAATATCTATTTGAAATATATAGGCTAGCTTGTTGAGTTGTGTAGGCAACTTGTGAACGATTTTGCTGGGTTGTTTGTGAGGGAAGAAGACACCACATGGCAGAACTTAATGTAACGAAGTGAAGTCCACACCAGAAAGCAGAAGGGAGCATTTGACTGGTCATGTTAACTGCTGAATTGCAAGGAAGGTCTGGAAAAACAAGTTATATCGGACAGCAAAATTGTAACCACTCCATTGAAGTAGTCAGTGGTAGGAATCTTCAAGGTAATTTATGCTTTTAATGTGTAGGGAAAACTCAAACCCATAACTTAGCCAGAATCCTACTACAGGGGTGGTTTACTTCTAATTATACTGGATTTTTATTTCTATTAGGATCTCTTTGAGTAAATGGCAAAGTATGGAAGAGGAAGGATTTTTTTTAAAAGGTTTATTTATTTATTTTAGCGAGAAAGAGTTGGGGGAAGGCAGATGGATAGGGAGAGAGAGAAAATCTTAAGCAGACTCCCCTCTGAGATCAGCCCAACGCAGGGCTCAATCTCAAAATCCTGAGATCATGACCTGAGTGGAAATCAAAAACTGGCCACTTAACCAACTGAGAGACCTAGGCACCCCAAGGAAGGGTTTTTCAATTATTATTTTCATTAAAAATACATTTATTTTAGGGGAAAAAAGAGATATTAGTCACTGTTTTTTCTATGCTTTAATGAGGAACAGGATTATTTTGGAAAATCTAAAATAATTTTAGAAATATTCTGTTCTGTTTTTTCTCCCAGCAAACAAAAGCCTTGGTAATAGTAATTATATGGGATTTTGACTTGGGCTAGGTGGGAGGGCAAGGTGAGATATCTGACTGGCTTCTGAACTTACGCTTAGAAGGATTAGGATAGAAGCATTTAGAGCCATGAAGGAGAGCAGGCTAGAGAATCAATCAATAAGAGAGAGTTAATGAAACATAAATATTAAAAAAAAAAGTCAGATTCACAGCGCTACCACCATTCTTAAACTATCACAGCTAAGGATTATCTGGGGTGTTGTTTAAAGTGCAGACTCCTGTGTACTTGTAGTACCCATTTCTTCACCAGAGACTTAGAACCAGCATCTTTAACCATCACTCATGGGAAAAAATAATAAATGTGTTCCCTGAAAGACATCTAAGACTTAAGTGTAACTGACAGTTTGGCTCCTGAGTTTTACCTCATTTGACTATACTGCCTGCCCCCACACAGTGTTCGTTGACATTAGAATCAGGAAGGATCTTTCCTGATGCTAATGTTGATATTGTTAGAGGTTATAAAAATTAATTATTTTACCAATTAATCATGCTGAACATTTACTAATGCTAGCCACTATGCAGACATAAAGGTGAATGTCAGGCTCCTTGGTGGGGAAAAATGATTAAATCAATGATTAAAATTCACTCAGTGTTCAAAGCTATGAGTAAGTCAGGACGTGGTATGATGGTAATGTAGAGAAAGGATAATGTAGAGAAAGGATGCTCACCTCAGCCTTGGGATATTTGGGAGCAATTTGGAGAAGATATCTCTGAGAAAGGATTCCTATGTCAGTTCATGAAGGATGAACATCAGCCAGCCAGGCATAAGATTAAGAAACAACAGGGTAATGTGTGCAAATACATGGGTGAATGAGAAAACATGGGGATTTCTGTACCCAGAATAGAGGCAAGGCTATAAGACCACAAAGACTCTGCTTTTCATGTTAAGGCATCTGGACTTTGCCTTTAAAGCTATGGAGAGATTTTATTTTTCTTAATTTAATTTTATTTTTTTTAAGATTTTTATTTATTTATTTGTCAGAGAGAGAGAGAGAGAGAGAGAGAGAGATCACAAGCAGGCAGAGAGAGAGAGGAGGAAGCAGGCTCCCCACTGAGCAGAGAGCCAGATGCGGGCCTTGATCTCAGGACCCTAACATCATGACCTGAGCTGAAGGCAGAGGCTTTAACCCACTGAGCCACCCAGCCGCCCTATGGAGAGATTTTAGATGCAGATTCAGATTGCAGAAAGTTCACTCTGAGAGCAGTTGGAAGGTCAGAATGAGAGTGAGTCCTGGGAGGTATAGTCTGGGAGCGGTACCTGGAGAAGGTCAAGGATAATAGTTGAGCATTCTCAGCAGAAACCAAGTAAAGAATGGAAACCTGAGCAGTAATGAAGAGACAGTTAAAGGGAGATAGTCTCAACAGGGTTCCCAAAAGGTTCCAGTGAAACAGTTCCTTGATGCAGCTAACTTAAAATGGTGATGATTCTGTATTTTAATTCTGTAAGGTTTCCATTAAGACCTGAAATTAAGAAGTATGTTTAATTTGCTTAATATGAAGTTCTCAAATATAATTACCCCAGAGTTCTTTTTCCTTTCTCTTCCTCCCCCTCCTCTTCTCCCCCCTTTTTAAGTAACACTGATACCCCACAAAACTTATATTCCATGGAATACAATTAGGTGAAAATCTAGTCACGGAGGATGCATAGGAATTAAAATGCTCAGGACTTGATGACTCTCCAGTTACTGGGGAGAGTATGGTGAACAATAGTGATGCTGTTTTTAGAAACTTAGAATGCAAGAAGTCAATTTGGGTGTGATGGGGTGGAGGGAAGACTCCATGTTTAGCTTAGTAAATATAAGAGGTTGATCTACATCTAAGCGGTACACCTGCATCAATTATTATGTGCACATATGAACATATGTATATATCCGAGGTACATTCTACATATAAGAATGAGAGATTATTCAGCACTTGAATATAAAAAGAGCAGCTCCTTCAGTAAATTGTCTCTTCTCAAAATAATGTCTGAGTATGCATGCATGTGTGCACACACACACAAGCACATGCAATCCAATAAAAATGATGCTTTGAGGATTTTAAGCTTGAATAAATTAAAACTTCTTATCTTCAACAAGTTTGATTTTAGGGGTGCCTGGGCGGCTCAGTCGTTAAGCATCTGCCTTCAGCTCAGGTCATGATCTCAGAGTCCAGGGATCCAGCCCTGCATCGGGCTGCCTGCTCCGCGGGAAGCCTGCTTCTCCTCTCACTCCCTCTGCTTGTGTTCCCTCTCTAGCTGTGTTTCTGTCAAATAAATAAATAAAATCTTAAGAAAAAGAGTTTGATTTTGGAAAGTTCATGTAATAAACTTGTTTTCCCCAAATGAACCATCTAGGAAGCATCATACAGTGGTAGAAACAGTATTAAAAAAATACTATCCATCCTGATTTATATCACTCAGAAGGAGCACAAGAGCTTGTCAGGGTGATGTCAACCATGAGAAATTCCAATTCAGAATAGTAAACTTTTGAGAAAGATAAACATAATGGAAATATTGGCTCAAAATTGAAATGGCCCTAAATTCTGGGACATTAATGAGATTATATACATCATAGAAAAGAGGGTTTCACCTGAGTAATTCCAAGTGAGCACATCAAATGGCTTATGTAGACAAAATGTGACTGTAGAGTTTTCTTGGAGCAAAAATTATACATATTTGTTTAGGAACCTACCTAACTTGGAAATATAGCCCACTCCAGAATTATGTGTTTTTTAAATTATGAAAGATAAAGAAGAATAAGAAAAAAACAGTGATCACGCATTTGGATTAAACTTACTTATTCATAAAGAAGACAGAAACCCTTAAAGCTTTTAGGCTAGTGGTTGAAGCTTTAGGTGTCTGAAGCTCTTGAAAAGCTTCCCTGTTCCTCCTTCCTGCATCTTCTTGGCTTCCTCCAGGGCTAGTGCCAGTGCTCCAGGTAAGAGGAAGTTGAAACCTATGGAAGAAAATCTTTATTAAAGACCATTATTCCAGAAGTGACATCCACTTACTGATATATTCAGAAGAATTGAAAGGACAAATTTTAAATAGGGACACTTTGCAAAAATAAGTGGGCCCCTTCTATTTGGATAAAGTTCTGAAATATCTGTATTTTCCATTATTATGAAAAGTTAGACTTATTATAAAACTAAAAGCATTAAGTTAAATGCTATTTTATTGATTATTAAAGCAACATTAGCTACTTTATCAAATTTCATATATCTAAGTATAATTGAATTTATAAAATAATAGCTTTTACTTTTAGCACTTTAATAAAAATGCCCATTTTATTGGATAAATTCACAGATTCCGTTATAGAACAGTAAAATATCAGAAAGCATACCAGAAAGGATATATCCACAGACAAGGACATGGCTTCTTTAAAAAAAATACTTTATTTATTTATTTGATAGGGAGAGCACAAATGGGAGAGGTAGAGGGAGAAGCAGACTCCCTGCTGAGCTGGGAATCCAACATGGGGCTCAATCTTAGGACCTGGAGAGCATGACCTGAGCTGAAGGCAGAGGCATAACCACTGAGCCACCCAGGTGCCCCATAATAATATAGTTTTTTAATAAAAATGAAGAAATAAAGTCCCCACAAAGGAGTGCAGGGGTGGCATCATATATCCCTATACAGCTCGGAAGAGAGGCATTAACTTGAGTTTCATTAAATGCGGGGAAATGAGATGGAGAACAGAGGGGATGGGAACTCTGGAGCAGCAGCCTCTGAGGAAACTGGGGAAGTTCCCATCCACTCAGGTCACGATCCTGGATCTTTCTCCTTTCCTACCTTTAATGTACCAGAGGCTGTGTTCTCTAAACAACTCCTTTTCTCCTTTTCTCCTTTTCTCCTTTTGATTCTTTGCTTGACTGCCAATAACACTAGTCCAAGTATTGATGCCAAGAAACTGGTCGCAGTCCCATGAGACATGCACAGAGATTCACCATAGCAGAGGTGTCTCACGAGATCCTTGAAATGCAAGTACTGGTAGAGAGAATGTTCCATGTAGAGAAACAATGTAATGTAGGGAAATAATGTTCCAGTGTTTCAAAATTTTATAGACAAGTTCACTGGAATATCCTTAAATTGCCTGAAATCTAAGGCTTTGGGCAGTGGCTTTTCTTTAGGTATGGACCTTGAGCAAAATAATTGGTTATATCCAAATGTTACCTGGAAGGTGAGAGTATTGTGAATTTGAAACAGCCCAGCACAGTTCTTTGGTAACTTTCCTATAGTTTGTGCCAATGAAATAATTCTAGTGAAAAATCCTGTTATGTATCTCACTTGCCTACCCCTCCTGGATTTATGGCCATGCTTAATCTCTAAATAGTTATTGTGTTCATTTGTTGATTTTAGGATCAATGATCAGGTCGGCCACACTAATTGTAGTTGATATAGATGGTGTTCATTTTTCTACTTGTCAGACTCCTTGAAAATTATCATTTACAGATGATCTCAAGTGAAAACTGGAGTAAAAGAAATGCACCTGAGGAAAGCTCTTGAGGTCAAGAGAGGAAGAAAAAAAATGGTTACATGTCATCCCTACTTATTTCCATTGAAATTGGAACCTTTGATTTCTATGCTTCTGCATATTTCTGTCAGGGGATAAATATTTTTTTTCTTTCTTTCTTGGTCTACATAATTAAAAAGATGATCAAAGGGATGTTTTTCAAGTGAATATTACACTCTCATTCTACCTAGACAAACTTTCCAAGGAATGTAGTTTGAGATACTTCCACAGATTTGAAGAGTCACAAACTGTAAATTTACAACAGTAGCTGAACTCATCTTAGTTCTCAAGTCCTGATTTAATCCTACAAATTACATAAAATTCAACACAATGGCTTAATTCCATGCAGAGAGCAAGGACATGCTTCAAGATTGAGTCACCTGCTTTTTTGTGTTAAAAAAGAAGGAAATAAATGCTTGCTACTAAGCTGGTTAATATGTGTGTGGTTTTTTGATGAATGCTTAAAGGAATAATATTTATTAAAATAACAATGCAAAGCTTTAAAAATGTTTTTTTCTTCAGAGAATTTCACAAAAGTGTATGTAGTTAATCTCTGTACCCTAAAAGCAACTTGCCAAAATATTTTGTTTTACAGTAGATTCATTTCAGAAGGGTTTCACTAATCTTTGTTTTCTTGGATATAATTCCCTATGTTTTGTTTTGTTTTTTTAAGATTTTATTTTTTTATTTGACAGACAGAGACCACAAGTAGGCAGAGAGGCAGGCAAGAGAGGGAGGAGGAAGCAGGCTTCCTGGTGAGCAGAGAGCCCAATGCGGGCTTCGATCCCAGGACCCTGAGATCATGACCTGAGCTGAAGGCAGAGGCTTTAACCACCCAGGCGCCCTATAATTCCCTATGTTACAAAAGGGGGAGAGGACTGTAAAAAATAAAACCTAACAGAGCCTTTCTTTTTTATGGAAATTAACTTCTTTTTCTTCTTTCTAGAGGGAAGAAATGTTCAGATGAAATGGACTTTAAACCCAATTCTATTGAATTTGTGTTATAAAGGTCATTTTATGTAGGACTGAGGTTCCTCTGTTCTGTCTCCACTCAGGTCCAAAAAATGGAAATAGGCTTAAATGGCAATGGCCTAAGTAAATATATTGTCAGATACTTAAATACTGTTCAAGAATGAAATTAACTTAAAAAGCTTTATTAAAAGTAGTAATTTAATGGAATTTGAGCTAGGCCTTATTATTTTGATGGTGTTGAATTCTCCTTTCTGGAAAAGCATTTTCAGATAGATCCAGAGCTAACCTTATAGAGCACACAAGTGCTGTTTCTGTTTCTGTTTCTGGAAAAGAATTTTCAGATAGATCCAGAGCTGACCCTACAGAACACACAAGTGTTAAGTGGAAGGATCAGAGTTTCCACAGTTTGACGATTGTGGCCATTGCTGCGATGAACATTGGGGTGCATATGCCCTTCTTTTCACTACTTCCGTATCTTTGGGGTAAATGCCCAGTAGTGCAATTGCAGGGTCATAGGGTAGCTCTATCTTTAATTTTTTAAGGAATCTCCACACTGTTTTCCAAAGTGGCTGCACCAGTCTACATTCCCACCAACAGTCTAAGAGGGTTCCCCTTTCTCTGCAGCCTCTCCAACACTTGTTGTTTTCTGTCTTGTTAATTTTGGCCATTCTGACTGGTGTAAGGTAGTATCTTAGAGTGGTTTTGATTTGAATTTCCCTGATAGCTAGTGACGCTGAACATTTTTTCATGTGTCTGTTAGCCGTTTGTATATCTTCTACGGAGGAGTGCCTCTTCATGTCTCTTGCCCATTTTTTGGTGTGTTCATCTTCTTTTTGGGTGTTGAGTTTGAGTAGTTCTTTATAGATCTTGGATACCAGCCCTTTGTCTGTAGTGTCATTTGCAAATATCTTCTCCCATTCTGTGGGTTGCCTCTTTGTTTTGTTGATTGTTTCCTTTGCTGTACAGAAGCTTTTTATTTTGATGAAGTCCCAGAAGTTCATTTTCGCTTTTGTCTC